>JAKTPN010000314.1:0-57237 GCA_030557665.1 Blastobotrys apis
TCGGATGATGGGTAGATATTCTGGTTGTATCAAGACGAATATCACAATAGTACTGCAAAGCGTGAACTGAGCCATATAGCCGGTCCAACCGCCGTTTTGATTTAGTGCCGTTGGTTGTAACATTGGTATATGCTCGCTTGCTGGGGAACCGGACGCGATAAAGGTCAAATAGTTGAAGGTCCGCTAACACATTGGATAAAATTGGAGCAGACGAATCCAGGCCACTTTGATAGTTTGAAGTTTGATCAATTGAGTCTAACACGTTATTCCAATCGCCACCAATGAACAGAGGAGTGTCGGGATCGCGTGTGTCGATCAAATGCCGATGAAGGTCAGCATAAAACTCCAAACTTTCGGGTGTTCGCGTGACCGGGGCATAAACTGCAATCAATCTAGTCCTATGCTTTCCTGTTAGCGTAATATCAACTATTCGACCGTGTAGCCGAGGGGGGATGGGTCTAGAAACGCCGCACAAGATTCAAGGCAATAAATATGATTTTCAAAATTTTTTAGAAAATTCGGGCGTTTGGTGTAGTTGGCTATCACATTCGCTTAGCATGCGAAAGGTCCCCGGTTCAAATCCGGTATCGTCCACATTTCAATTTTTTTTTTTGATCTTTTTGCAGTGAGCTCACTTTTCCTCTAGGTAATCAGTTCAAAGCTCTGCAATCTGGCCAGAACCTTTTATTTTTTTTTGTGTACGGGACCAGTCGTGGCAAACGACTGTTTCGACTGGGCTCAGGAGATCCGTCATGTTCTGACTGCGATATGGTGCTCCCAAGTCCTATTTCTCTTCAAAACCCGATGCAATATCGGTGTAAAAAGCAGATCGGATCTCTGAATTAAACCAGATCGGATCTCGCGTCGCTTGAATATCGAGATCCAGGGTAGGATCGAGACGGACATTATTAACAAACTCAAAGCCGCATTCGACGACCGTACAAACCCACAAAAGTTACTATTGAAATTTCTTTTCTACAAAAAATATATACAAAATAATCCACTATCCAAAAAAACGGAAACACTTATAGAAAACAAACACATTCAAATCTCGGTGAAACCACCAAAAACAATAATTACACGATAGTAGAGAGGACAGGGGAAAAAAACACCCTTAATGGGCGACGAAAGTATGGGTTTAACTTTAGAAACCCATACCTCCCATACCGCCCATACCACCCATGCCGCCCATACCAGCGGCACCACCAGCTGGAGCTGGAGACTCTTCTGGAGCATCGACAATAGCACATTCAGTAGTGGCCAACAAGGAAGCAACACCGGAAGCGTCAGTGAGACCGGACCGGACAACCTTGAATGGATCAATAATACCAGAGGCAATCATATCAGTGTACTCACCAGTGGCAGCATTGTAACCCTTGTTGAAGTCATCTCCGAATTCATCAGTCAACTTACCAACG
The DNA here is from genome assembly GCA_030557665.1 of Blastobotrys apis. NCBI lineage: Eukaryota > Fungi > Ascomycota > Dipodascomycetes > Dipodascales > Trichomonascaceae > Blastobotrys > Blastobotrys apis. The sequence continues at coordinate 1,419 of JAKTPN010000314.1, forward strand.
ACAACAGATCCTTCACCACCAGCATTTTCAACGATGGTTCGAGCTGGCTTGGAAATGGCAGACTTGATAGCCTGGACACCCAAATGTTGGTCAAAGTTTTCAGTCTTGACATCATCCAAAATTCGAGTAGCCTTGAGCAAAGCAGTACCACCACCTGGCAAGATACCTTCTTCAACAGCAGCTCGAGTGGCGTTCAAGGCATCGACAAACCGATCCTTCTTTTCACCAACTTCAACTTCTGAAGATCCACCAACCTTGATGACAGCAACACCACCGGAAAGTTTGGCTAGACGTTCTTGAAGCTTTTCCTTTTCGTATTCACTGGTAGATGCATCATTGATCAAAGCTCGGATTTGTTCACATCGTTGAGCAATGACTTCCTTTTCACCTTCACCATTGAGGATAATGGTGTCTTCCTTGGTAACGGTAATAGAACCAGAAGTACCAAACAATTCTGGAGTAGCGTTTTCTGGCTTAATGTCCAATTCTTCAGTGAAGACGGTACCACCGGTCAAGATGGAGATATCACCCAAGATACTCTTTCGGTTGTCACCAAAGCCTGGAGCCTTGACAGCAGCAACCTGGACTTGACCTCGCAACTTGTTCAAGATACAAGCGGCAAGAGCTTCACCATCAATATCTTCAGCAATGATAACCAATGGTCGTCGAGCCTTGTTGGAGGCTTCCAAAGCTGGCAACACATCTTGGATAGAAGAAATCTTTTTTTCAGAAAGCATCAGCAATGGGTTTTCGAATTCAACCTTGCCGGCCTTGGTGTCGGTGACAAAGTATGGAGAAATGTAACCACGGTCGAATCGCATACCTTCGGTAACTTCCAATTCATCTTCAATTGTCTTACCTTCCTTGACGGTAATAACACCTTCCTTTCCAACCTTTTCCATGGCATTGGCAATTAATTTACCAATGTGGGCATCGCCATTAGCAGAGATGGTAGCGACTTGAGCGATTTCTTCACTGGTGGTGATTTCTCGCTTTTGCGTTTGCAAGAATGCAACAACGGCTTCGACAGCCGCTTGAGACCCTCGTCGCAAGTCCATTGGATTGCAACCGGCGGCAACATTCTTGACAGATTCAGTGAAAATAGATCGGCCAAGAACGGTAGCAGAAGTGGTACCATCACCGGCACTTTCGTTAGTCTTGGAGGCGACATCTTGCAACAAACGAGCACCCAAATTTTCAAACTTATCTTGTAAGGTAATGCTTCGAGCGACAGTGACACCATCCTTGGTGATCTTTGGAGATCCGAAAGATTGTTCGATCAAGACGTTTCGACCTTTTGGACCCAAAGTGACCGAAACGGCTTTTGCAAGTGTATCAACACCCTTCAAAAGAGCAGCTCGGCCTTCAACACCAAACTTGAGCTCCTTGTGGGAGTAGAATCGCACTTGTTGTTGCCCAAGACGGGCAACTTTATTGACGGTTTGTCGTGAAAATGCTCGTTGCATTGTTGATTTTCTTTGGATGGATGGTGGAAAAGAAAAAAAAAATGTGATGGAAAGATTTCGATTGTGGAGAAAGAGGGAAGAAAAAGTGAGTGAAAGAATTTCAAAGAAGGCTCAAGAACAGATCCCGACCGGCCGACTTTTCCCAACGACAGATTCGGGCGCGGCATTACTTCGGAGATCATCTATAGTGGTAACGAAGATGCTAGAATGAAATTTGTCCAATTGGACGGAGATGAAATTTTAAATTGAAGAAGAGATATTTCTACAAGCCCAGTGGTGTTTGATTGATATATTGAAATTTGTCTTGGAAATGCTACAGCATACGCGGCTGTAATAACAAGTGGATGACCAGCCTAACCCCAGCCTGGTTATTTTTTTAAAAAAGAAACAGTCAATTCAATTGAAAGTAATAAGGACGGACTCGAGCCATGTATGCGAGTCTGCCACAGTGCAATGCTAGTTTGTAATACCATTGAATGCTATAATATGCGGCTGACGTGGTGCACAAAACGTTTAGTGCATAATGTCCCCATTAGGCTCCCAAAACAAGCGCTCTCATCTTAAGCTGCACTAGATAATGGACGTCAACGGTACGATAACGGGTTATAAGGATTAACTAACGAAAAACAACAGGATTTTGCCCAATATTGAGCATATTTTATGCCGTATTCCATCCGACGGAAGGGTCGAAAGTGTTATGCCAGGTTCCATCAGGGTCCATATTCCCACCGACTGAAAACGACGACTCTTCGACGCTACAAGCGCCGTTCTTCCAGTTTGACTGGGTTAAAAACTATGTGATTCCAAAGCCGCAACTTTGCAACAGGCTAGTTACTTGTAAGGTTGGTAACTATAGGATCGTGGGCCATCCGGTGCATATTTATGATAGCGAATACGAGCGAAATTCATTTGTGTTCAACTTTGCGTTTGTTTTCAATGCAGATGCGGATTCTCAAGTATTTGATATGCCAATTAGACGATTGGCTAGGATGTTCATGGCGCTTGAAGAACAAAACAAATTTTTGAGTAAAAGCTCGAGTTTGGTGAAGATAGGGAATATCGTCGAGCAGATATACCAAGATCTGAACAATTATTCTGAATGCATGATTCCTATCGACGAGTCTAATAGCATCAATATGAAGCTGTTCCCGATGTTTCCACCGCCGCCAGAATTGAAAGCCTACCATGTACCAATATCTACTGTTCAATTAGAACGGCTTATGGATGCAAATTGGGACCCAACAATGGAGAAAATCGTCCCGTTTATTAATGGCATCAACTCTATTCGTCAGATTGCAAATTTATCCGGCTCTAATTACAGCCTTGCTAAGCAGTGCATGCAACATTTAATTCATTATAGATGCTTGATTATTGTGGATCTGTTCCAATTCTCTAACATTTATGCCCCGACAGCTAGTATCTCACTCTTCATCTCAGATCCAACAATGTTTAAAGAATGCCAGTCTTATGTATACCACCCAGACAAGACTCGACAGCCTAGTGCGGTTGGCCCGTCCTCGTTTTCATCATCCTCATCATTTTCGATATTGAGGGCATCAATGCAGAATCCTCCTACACAAGCTACGCTATTTTATTTGTACAAATCATTGCACCAAGGTCAAACAGTAAGGGAATGGTATGTGGAACATCGCAAGATGCTCATAGGGATCGACGTGCGGCGCTTCTTGTCATTTGGTGTCATTAAAGGATTGATTTACAGAGTACAAAGCTATCCAGTATGTGGATCAACCACTAGAAATGGGCTAAAGAATTCCAATAAAACTTTACCACCAGTGATTGAACAGATCCTTGATGTACCACAGCATTTTGATGCTATATGTACGGAACTCAATCTGCCGCGCCAACAAGTTGAACGAATGTTGAAGGAATATGGTGATTGGTCGGTAGTCAACAGCTAACATCTGGTATCTGAGCGGGATTTCTGTCGTACATCTAGCAATGCTTCATTGAGCTTGCCTTCTTTAAAAGCTCGTTTCAGCAACTTTACCTCATCGTTGGACAATCTCCGCCCAACTCGGTCTTCCAATTCTTTAGTTGATACCCGTTGTTTGACTTCTGTTTCTGCTTTTTTGGTAATGGCATACTTGGCTTGTACTCTTATCGTGATAGCACATGGGTTCTTTGAGACTGTAACTTGATCGTCTTTAATACAAAGATACGAATTGGATATACTTATGGTCCAATTTTTATCGCCCTCTTTTTCAATCTCAAAAGTTTCTTTCGTACCCATTGCAGGAGATTTCGCCTGGAATATTTCACCTTTTATTGCCAGATAGTTACCACTGCCAGTTTTGAGTGCAAATCTCTTGTCACCTGCAACATCCAGCGGAGTCAAGACGAACACTTGCTGTACACCCGTCGGTTCAGTTCGATCAACCAGTCTTTCGGAATCGTCAACTTGATCTAGTTCTTTTGAAATGTATACTTTGCCTTCGGAATCTGCACTAACGCATGCTGGTTCTTCAGACAGAATCATCATGGGCCCACGAAGGTGATCCATGTTTGTTGCAGTCATCCAGCCTTCAGCCTCTTGATCATTCTTTGTAGCTTTCGACTCCTTTTCTACCAGATCATCTCTTTTTCTTTTCTTTGTCTTTTCGCCTTTGAATTTGAGTTTTGATGGCATTGTTACTGTGAATGTTATGATCAAGAATATTGGATATTGGGAGTGTGTCTATCTTTTTTTTTTAATGCTAACAAAAATTTACATAATCATTTTATGAAAGATCATAAAATCTTTGATTTTGTTCAAGGAAAGTCTCTTTCTGAAGATTAACAGTGGAATGACCCAGTGGAGTGGAAATTCCAGATACTGCTGCGGTTTCTGAAACTAATAATTCTTCTCTGATTCGGTCGTATACGCCTGTCGAGATCAACTGGATCCCTGATCCTCCAGAGCCATGCGGCAGGATGACATCTGCAAATTGTTTCGCCTATAATTTCGTTAGCATTTTTTTTTTAAAAAAAAAAACAACATTGATCAACATACCGGTGCCACGTATTCGTTCATTTCTGGTCTTGCATGGTTCAAATATCGATCTAGTAATGCCGCCAATTTTGTTGAATCACCGCCGATATCTCTAAGGATCCATCTAGAGAGCCGTGTATCGGCATCACTATCCACAAAGAGTTTCATGATTGCCAGGTCACGGATTTCTTTATCGAACAAAGCATACAAACCCTCAACAATAATAATTGATTGTTTATGGTCGTCAGTTGCTCTTTTAGCATGCAAAACGTTTTTGAGTTTAGCGAAATCCACTCGGCTAGGGTTTTCACAGTCCTTTTCACCAGGGAAGTCGTCCATATGTAGAGTTTCTACAGCGATGGGAAGGTCATCACTGGCTAAAGCAGCCAAAGATGTTTCCAAATCCTTGCATACCACTTTCTTACCAGCAGCGTGACCGCCTGCGATCAGGATAACCCAGTGCTTAGAATCCATATGAAGGTAGTTGTTGAAAGCTCCCAACGTCGTCACAAATTTGTCTACTAGGCGAGCTGCAGGAGAGCCTGCGATGGACGACGGATATGGATGTGGTTGCGTTTCCATTTGGAAATCGGATATTTTTCGAAAAAAAACAAGTATTAAGCGAAAACCGTTACAAGGTTCAAGGAGTTATGCAATGTATGAATGATTTGTAAAAAGGAAGAATGTGACTAGTCTAAATGTTTTACTGCACTACAAAAGTAGATCTCCAACTGATAATGCGGAGCAACCTCAGCAATTCAAAGCCGTGTTGATCAGCAAAAAAAGCTAATGGCCAAATCTAGAATCGTAACAAAAGTTTAAAATCAAGCTGCTGCTGCATCCAGTCATGAGCCGCATAATGGCTCAACTAGGTCAACGGGTACAACGTTGGGAGAAAAAAGATTCGATCGCTTCCCAATATTTTTTTTCTTCATTAATTCTTTTGACATATATATATATATATCATCACCACCGAAAACAATGTCATTTGATCGAGAAGCAGACGGTATGAGTTTTTCTTGCGAAATGTTCTAACAATTACAGAGGAACTGGAATTTGATTCCACAGATGATGTTAAAATGTAAGCTTTACTGATTTCATGGCCATTTCACTAACAATTATAGCTACTCTTCATGTATGTTTTTCGGCGTCTAAAGATACTGGAAAAAATGATGCGCTAACATTTAGTTGAATCAATGGATTTGAACGGTATGACGCCTCACTATTATTAACGAAATGAGCTAACTTTGTGCTTAGAAAATTTATTACGAGGGATTTATGCTTATGGGTTTGAAGCCCCAAGTGCAATCCAGAGTCGGGCCATTTCACAAATCATGAGCGGTAGAGACACAATCGCTCAAGCACAATCAGGAACTGGTAAGACTGCTACATTCTCAATCTCCATGTTGGATATTTTAAAACTTGAGAACCGAGAACCGCAAGCTATTGTGTTGAGTCCTACTCGAGAATTGGCGGTACAGATTCAAAATGTGATTTTGGCACTGGGTGACTATATGAATGTGCAATGTCACGCTTGTGTTGGCGGGAAGAATATTGGAGAAGACATTCGAGCTTTGGACCGAGGACCACATGTTGTTTCTGGTACGCCAGGCCGAGTTGCTGATATGATTCGACGCCGTCACTTGAATACAAAGAATGTTCGAATGTTGGTTTTGGATGAAGCTGATACCTTGTTGGAACATGGGTTTCAAGACCAAATTCACGAAATTTATCGATACATGCCTCCTACGACTCAAGTAGTGGTTATCAGTGCAACGCTTCCAAAAGATGTATTGTCATTGACGTCAAAGTTTATGACTGATCCTGTTCGAATTTTGGTGAAGCGTGATGAATTGACTTTGGAAGGACTCAAACAATATTTTATTGCAGTGGAAAAAGAGGAATGGAAATTCGACACTTTATGCGACTTGTACGACACTTTGACTATCACTCAAGCAGTCATCTTTTGTAATACCAAGGGAAAAGTTGACTGGTTGACGGACAAGATGCGAGAAGCTAATTTTACTGTGGTATCGATGCATGGTGACATGACGCAAAAGGAACGAGATAGTGTGATGACTGAATTTCGACAAGGTACTTCACGGGTATTGATTTCTACTGATGTTTGGGCTCGTGGGATTGATGTGCAGCAGGTGTCATTGGTAATCAATTATGACCTGCCTAACAATCGAGAAAACTATATCCACAGAATTGGTCGATCAGGTAGATTTGGACGAAAGGGTGTTGCGATTAATTTTGCCACAGAAGACGAGCTTTCAATCTTGCACGATATCGAACAGTATTATAGTGCTCAGATTGATGAAATGCCGGTGAATATTAATGAAATGCTGTAAAAAGAATTAGGTAATAAATAATGTCGATCCCTCTATTTTTATGGGGGTTGCTATGGGAACCAAAACAAGACGCGAAAAAAAGTGTAAACAATGAGAGCTCTCCCACCTGCACCGCACAAACACTGCATTTCAACTTCCTCACATATTAAGACCTTTCTCCACTAAAACAAACATATACCCTTTAAACATGAAAAAAAGAGCGCCTAGACCTAGTCAGCGAGAAGATGTTGACGAAGGGTCGAATATACGCGTGGTTACGCGGTGTAGAGGGCGGAATGACCGAGAAATCAAGGCCAAAAGTGCGGTGGTTGTAGATACCAGTTCGGAATCGCGACAAGAGGTTTCAGTTAGAGTTGGTGCCGAGATGGCAAGTAATCGAGTTTATACACTAGACAAGGTGTTCGGCGCAGAAGCGGACCAAAGTATGATATTTGATGAGGTTGTGGCGCCGATTGTGGATGACCTGTTGCGAGGGATGAACTGTACCATATTCGCATATGGGCAGACAGGTACAGGCAAGACGTAAGTGTTTTTTTGTTGAAAATGCTTTGGTGTGCTAACTAGGAATTAGGTATACAATGTCAGGAGACGATTCTTTGGCTCAAGATTCATATGCTCATGAAGCTGGTGTTATCCCCCGTGTACTGTTCAAGCTATTTAATCGACTGGAAGGACAGGATTGTTCAGTGACTTGCTCATTTATCGAACTATACAATGAAGAATTGAGAGATTTGTTAGACAGTGGAGATGGCAAAAAGGTTCGAATATTCGATGACGCTGCGAAAAAGAGCGTTCTGGTGCAAGGGTTGAGCGAGTTCCATATTACGTCCGCAACGTCTGGTCTCAAGGTTTTACAAGCGGGGCTGAAAAAGAGACATGTCGCCGCAACAAAGATTAACGATTTATCGAGCCGGTCGCATACAATTTTCACCCTAAACGTCGCGATAGATAACAATGGGGATTGCCTTCGTGGTAAAATCAACCTGGTGGATTTGGCAGGGTCTGAAAATGTCGGCAAGTCTGGAGCTGAGAATAAACGCGCTCGAGAAGCGGGAATGATTAACCAGAGTTTATTAGCACTAGGCCGTGTTATCAATTCACTGGTCGAAAAAAGTCCACATGTACCGTATCGAGAATCGAAACTGACAAGACTGCTGCAGGATTCTTTAGGCGGACGAACCAAGACCTGTATCATCGCGACGGTTAGTCCTGCTATGGTCAATGTTGAAGAAACTCTAAGCACATTGGAATATGCCTGCCGCGCCAAAAACATCAAGAACAAACCCCAAGTGAATTCAACGATACCCAAAAAGAGTTTACTCAGAGATTATGCGACGGAGATGGAAAAGATGCGGCAAGATCTCGTGGCGACGCGTAAAAAGAATGGTGTTTACCTCGATACGGAGAATTACCACGAAATAATTGCAGATACTGAAAGCAATCGAATCTTGGTTAGCGACCAGCAAAGGAAATTGGACACTGTTTCTGAGCAATTAAAGTCGGCTCGTGAGCTGGTGGAGGATACGAAACAGCATCTCAAGACTGTCAATAAGGAACTTGAATCACCAGCAGACTTGTCAAAGACTCTGGCAGCTCTAGCAGAGACTGAAGCAGAATTACGATCGAAACGCGCCCATGGTGAATTCGGTAAAGATTTGAAAGACGCTATGAACCAAACTATTAGTGATGTTGGTGTGCTTGTGGACCAAGTGCGACAGAAACAAGAACAAGAACGCAAAGCTCAGGGAGTTATAACCGAAGCCAATGTGGAAATCACTGGTGCAGTTGGGAATGTTTATGAACAATTACAGTCGTATTCTGGTCAGTACGATACGGTTTCGAAAGAACTGACGCTGAAAATTCAAACGCTAATCGAATCCGAAGTGGGTAAAATCACCTCGGCGTCGGATTATGTATCACAGAGCTTGTCAAGCTTGGAAAGTTTGACGAGTGGGTTGAGGCAGTCTACTGGAGATTCGGAATCAAGTATGCAGGCCATATTTGATAATGTCGACCAGGTTCGGGATGATATCAAGAGCAAAGTACGCGACGGGCTGCGGACGATATCTACAAACAGTATATGTGAGGCGATTCAGTCGGAATTGGCAGCTTTTCAAAATAACATCAAAAAACCGGTGGATAAGATTTCCAGTTTGGTGGATCAAAGTATAACGTCGCAGAAACAGTATTATCAATGCAAGGTGCAAGACATGCAGGAGCTTCAGCGACTAATGCAAGAGTCGACAGAGCAGGCGGCTCAGCAGTACCAGCGCCAGATTGATCATCTACAGCAGCTGCTGAATCATGAACAGCAACAATCATCTCAGAAACGGAAAGCATTGGTTGCTCAAGTGTCTGCTTTGGTTGATGAATACGCCACTGACTCCGAGCGGCGCGTCACTGAGGCTGTGTCTCAGACCCAGGTGCCACTAGATGCAGATGTTAGGTACCAATCCAAGGCAGAAAATATGGCTGACTCGGAAACACGGCAACATTTGCAGTTTGTTGACCAACAAGATGGAATTTCAAAAGACATCAAGTCGGTGGTGTCATCAGTGGATAGCCATCAACATGGGATTTCCAAAGCAATGCAGCAATACCAAGCTTCGACGGTGACGGCAATTGATCATCAAGTTGAGGCGGTGGAAGAAAATATCGAATCTCTTGATTCGTTCTTGAACAATGTTGGTGCTAAGAACAAACAACATGGCCAATTAGTGGCGAGTCAAGTCGAAGATGTCTGTGGCCGGTTCCAGCAGGTACTACAAGATATGCAAACTGGGTTGAATGATATGAAACATGGTATGGAACTATCGAGTTTGACAGGGGTTGAAGAGCTTTCAGAAACCTGGTCAAAGGCGGAACAAGAAAGTTACCATTCTTTGGAGGTTATCCGCCAAGCGATCAACAATCTTGCCCAGTTGCTGCCTCAAAAGAAACGCAAGTTTGATGATCGAGTGCCATTAAATGATATTCATGCAGAAAACTTGCAACTACCACCGGTAATGGTGGAGGAAAAGCAGCAGCAACAGCAGCAAAGGACGACACGAACTGTTAAACGATTACGACGATAGATAGTAATAATTATAATAATAATATAAAAAACAAAACCTGCACTACTAATAATATGGATTATTCCTCATCATGCTCGTATAATAACTGACGCAATTGTTCCGATCGGTCTTTAACTGCTTGCACCAAATCCCGTGTATCTTTTAATGTACCATGAGGGTTTCTTTTGCGTAATGTAGTCGTCGTACTGCTAGTTCCCTCAATAAATAATTTAGTCGTTGATGATTGATCCTTGCCCATCCAAGAAGGAGTGCTTGATGTTACAGAATTCACATCAGTGATTTGCCATGCGGGAGATAAGGAATGAGATCCCGCCACATTTTGATCAGAATCAAAATCCACAATCAATGATATATCTCCACGTTGCTGTTCCAATACATCCACAGTTGGGTTGAAATCGTCGTCTTCAAATACATATTTTACCTCTGGATACACCATTTTAGTCGTGAATTCACCAAATGAAGCCGATGCTGAATCCTCAGAAGCGCTGCTACCGCCTACGCCACCACCAACTGCACCACCTCCTCCAGCGCTAGAACTAACAGATTCTTCATTCATTGAATAAGACGCTGGGATTGTATACGTAGAGTTGTCGCGTACCATTACGATATAAGGCAGCTTACTACTCCAATTAGGACCGTCATCCTCCACGTTCTCCGACTCCATTCTTGTCTCATTCAAAAAACTAATCAGTGAAAGTCAATTGGGAGGGTAATTATTCCTTGGTGATGGGTTTGGGCGATATTTTGACTCACAATATTGTCGCGCCTCATAATTTTTTTCATCCACTTTTTTTTTTTTTTCCCCCCCTTTCCTTCACCTTTCCATACTACAACGAAATGTTGGATATTTATCAGTTCATTGAAGACAAGGGTGGAAACCCGGAACAAATCCGAAAGTCTCAAAAGGCTCGTGGTGATCCTGTTGAAATTGTTGATGAGATCATCAACGACTACAAAAATTGGGTCAAGAGTACGTGTTTTTTTTAAAAGCAGTGTGGAGAAAGAAAGAAAGAAAAAAAAAAAACCCAGAAATTACTAACTCAAGATCTAGTTCGATTTCAAGCCGACGAATTCAACAGAGCTGCGAATGCTGTTCAAAAGGATATTGGTAAAAAGTACAAGGCAAAGGAAGACGCTACTGAACTTTTGGCCAAGAAGGAAAGCTTGCAGAAGGAAAAAGCTGATGCTATTCAAAGAGCTGAAGATGCTGAGAAACAACTAAAAACCAAGGTGAATTTGGTAGGTAATATCGTCCATGAAAGTGTCCCAATTTCTCAAGATGAAGTAGACAATGAATTGGTCCGAACATGGGCTCCAGAAGGTGCAGTGGTTGATCCAAATCAACGAGCGGCTTTATCTCATCACGAAGTCTTGACTCGATTAGACGGGTACGATCCAGAACGAGGAACAAAGATCTCTGGTCACAGAGGTTATTTCCTGCGAAACTATGGTGTTTTCTTGAATCAAGCAATGATCAACTTTGGGTTGGATTTTTTGGCTAAGCGAGGTTATATCCCATTGCAAGCTCCAGTTATGATGAACAAGGAAGTCATGGCGAAGACTGCTCAATTGTCTCAATTCGACGAAGAATTATATAAAGTTATGGATGGTACTGATGAAAAGTATTTGATTGCAACTTCTGAACAACCAATCTCTGCATATCATTCCGATGAATGGTTTGAACAACCAGAACAACAATTGCCAAAGCGATATGCTGGTTTCTCTACATGTTTCCGACGAGAAGCTGGTTCCCACGGTAAGGATGCCTGGGGTATTTTCCGAGTTCATGCTTTTGAAAAGATTGAACAATTTTGTATTACTGAACCAGAAAAGTCTTGGGAAGAATTTGATCGAATGATCAACGCGGCTGAAGATTTCTACAAGGCTCTTGGCTTGCCATATCGATTAGTTTCTATTGTTTCTGGTGAATTGAATAACGCTGCTGCCAAGAAGTACGACTTGGAAGCTTGGTTCCCGTTCCAGGGGGAATATAAGGAGTTGGTGTCTTGTTCCAATTGTACGGATTATCAATCTCGAAACTTGGAGATCCGATGTGGTATCAAGAAGATGAATGAGAAGGAAAAGAAATATGTTCACTGCTTGAACTCTACTTTGACTGCTACTGAACGGGCTCTTTGCTGTGTTTTGGAAAACTATCAGACTGAAGATGGGTTGAAGATTCCAGAAGTGTTGAGAAAGTTTATTCCAGGTGAGCCAGAATTCATTCCATATGTAAAGGAACTGCCAAAGGATTCTACTTCCACCAAGGTTAAGAAGTAAGATTTTAACTAGACATGTTTTTAGTTTCTCTGACATATTAATATTAATCCGATTTTGTGGAGGGTCTGTCTGAGTCGTAGGCTGGTCATTGTAGCGCCACATCTAGAAACGGCGTCAGCCAATGATCCAATCTCGTGGCGGGATTCTTGGTGGCCGTTTCCAGCAAGTCAAAATCCGATTCTGGGAGCGGCGGGCGGCGGCTTGCACAGCCGACTGTGATCTTCACAAAAAGCTTAGAAAACCAAATTTAAAAAGGAAAAAGCGCGCGCTGCGCATCGCCAAATATTATCACTCTGTAACGCAATCCGAGAGGCAAAAAAGTTTAACGGAGTTGCTGCTGCCTTTCTATTGATAAGGTTTCATCACACGCAAGATTTAGTCGCAACCTTTTTTATTTTATTCTTCTTCTTCTTCTTCTTCTTCTTCTCCTTCTTCTTCTTCTTCTTCTCCTTCTTCTTCTTCTTCTCTCACCTCTCTTTACGATACCCATCGATGGTTACGAGTAATGATTTCTCATACAGTCATTTGACGTTTTTAACGTTTCAGGCCGTCTTCCAGACGGTCATCATTTGTTTGTTCGGTTATCTAGCCGCCACCAAACACATTTTGACACCAACAGTCCAACGACACATGTCTACTTTAAATGTACAGCTATTCACTCCATGTTTGATTTTCTCCAAATTGGCAAGCTCCTTGTCGTTGAAAGCATTGGTTGATATTGCGATTATTCCAATCTTCTTTGTAATCACTACTCTCGTCACTTTGTTATGTGGACGAGTAGTCTCGAGGTTATTCAAGCTCAACCTGCGAGAAAGCAATTTTGTTACAGCAATGTCAGTGTTTGGTAATTCTAACAGTTTGCCAGTGTCATTGACTGTTTCATTGGCTTATACCCTCCCATTGAAATGGCCGGATTTGAAAAATGACAATGAGGATAATGTCGCGTCTCGAGGTATTCTTTATTTATTGGTTTTCCAACAATTGGGGCAAATCCTGCGATGGTCTTGGGGTTATAACACTCTTTTGGCAAAGCTATCAGATGAGAATGCCGCCGATTCTGCATCCATGCATTCCCACAATGACGAAGAGTCTCGTCCTTTGATTGATGATACTGAACACGCAAGCTATCAGGTTGTACAATCTCAGCCTGCGAAGCATTCTGACCACCGGATTAATTCTCGAGACGTTGGGTCTGCTGCTAGTAGCTCGACTGATTCTCTAGTAAACTTAGTCCACCGCCGCATGAGTTTTTTGGCTCAAGAAAATCTGAGGACTGAAACGTGGGTAGACAGACTCAAAAACATCTATACCCGAGTCATGGCATTTATGAATGTCCCTCTGTGGTCAATGTTGGTTTCTATTATTGTGGCATCAATACCGGCGCTAAAATATACACTATTTGAAAGCGATGGATTTATGAACAGAACTGTTACAAAAGCTATTCAGCAACTTGGTGGAGTAGCAATCCCCATGATTTTGGTGGTTTTGGGTGCCAATTTGGCTCCAAATAATGAATGCAAGCCAAGTCCTAGTTACAAAAAAATGGTGATCGCTTCGTTGCTGTCAAGAATGATTATTCCACCGATTATAATGTTGCCGATTATTGCATTGTCGGTCAAGTATATTCAAATTTCTATTCTTGACGACCCAATCTTTTTGGTGGTTGCGTTCATCTTGACAGTAGCACCACCAGCTATCCAATTGTCTCAAATCTGTCAATTGAACGAGGTGTTTGAAAAGGAAATGGCCGGTGTTTTGTTCTGGGGTTATGTAGTATTGACTTTGCCTACCACCATTTTCATCGTGGTGACCAGTTTGCAAGTGTTGGATTGGGCTGGTACTTTAGTTTCTTAATTTTAGTCGACCTTGATGTATAGTTTCTGCAATTGATTGATAATGGCTCTTGTTTGAGCGGTACGTGGACCTGATTCCAAACATGAAATCTGATCCAACTGTTGAAAACCATGGGTTGACTTTTCCAGTATGTCGGAATTTTGCATGATAATCTCGGAAAAAGTCGCTATCTGTACCGGTTGGCAAAATTGAAGCTGGATATAGCGATCCTTGGACGGAAATCGCTCCATCTCGAAGTACTCGATACCAATCTTCAACTTCCATGCATGAAACTAAAAAGTCTTTATTATCACCTCGATGGACTTGAAACGGGGAATATGGCGCATTATGAATATCCCTTACTCGTCCTTCCAATTTGGAAACTGTCAAGGGCGGCAAATCTTGGAATACCGTGCGGACCAAAAAGGAGTGTGAAGGCATTTGAAAATCCGAGCATGCATCAACTGAATAATTCCTGCAGCCAGGATTTGGACATGATGATTCGCATTCATCGTCTTCACCTTCGTCTACTTCTCCGTCATCGTATTCGTCATCATATTCGTCATCGTAATAGTCGCTACCTTCGCCGTCCTCACCCCATAAGATGCGCCTTCTCCGTTCTTGCTGCTTCTGTCTTAGATCATCGAGTTCAGCTGATCGGCTGTTGTCATATTTTAAATCTGCAGGCGGTTCGACTTCTTTTTTCTTCTTGAGTGCTTGCTTCTGTTTCGATACCTTGCGTCTTGGGCGTCCCATTGCCGGTTATTAATACTGGTGATCAGGAAATATGAAAACCTGACCTCCCAACAACCAGTTTAACATGTCTGACGCTGACGTTAAACGTCAATCTCAAGAGTGGAGTGACAAACTCAAGGGTAAAAAAATCGTTGAAAATGCTTCTGATGTATGAAATTGGCTGTTTTCTTTTTTATTTTTTATTTGCTATTTGACTAACAATTTGACAGCATACGGAAGGAAAGACGGTGTTGGCATCGGATCTACCTAGTCCAAACCGGATCTTGCCACCTGGGGCGTTGACAACTAGAGATTTCAGGCCAGATAGGATGAACGTGACTACGACTGACTCAGGAGCTGTTTTAGGTGTCTATTTTGGATAGAAAACTGAGCGGGGTTCTTGTTATTGACGTTATTTATTGTATGGGCTTGTTGGGGTTTATTTGGTTTTGTACGGTCAATACATGTATTGAGACATGGAGAAGACACATTGCTGGTACAGCCCCCTTAAAACCACCTTCCAGAAGAATATATATTCCATAAGATAGCAAGTTTATCAATTGACTCGAATATGTATCGTGAAGAATACCCCTCTTTTTTGTTGCTCCTAAAGGTTGCTGCGGCGCGCCTCGACGGCTGTCGATAAGTAAATTTCCCAGAAGCGTAGGATTACTGGCGCAGGAACGCGTAGCAGCAAAAAATTACTAGTATTCAAAAGAGCACCTCTAGTGAATCGCTTGAAATAGATTTTATTTCTGATGAGGGCATGGTACTTCATGCTGAACTAGTAAGGTACTGCTCTATCGCTAGTGCCCGTTATTTCCCGACACTGCTGCAAAGTTTGGATATTTTATAATCACAAGTTGCTTTGACACCGCACCCAGAAATAAAAGTTTAACACTCTACAAAGGGGTCATATGAAACAAGCGACAGTTCCTGTTTACGCTTTTTTTCTAATGTGTTTCGGATTTCGTGAACTTTTCCGGGATAGAAAGCGGAGATTAGTCGAGAGGAATTGATGATTCCAATGGAGAAAGCACATTCAGTCAACCGAAATCTACCATGTATAATTGAGAAAACCTTTTATTAGAAAAAAATAGTTTACCTATTCAGTATCGGTAGAGTATGGATGAAACACCTCTTATCGGATGCAGCCACAGATGCTGCGGCGCCTATGCGGCCGTCTAAGGCTGATTTGTTGGAACTCGTGTTTCCACAAACCAGAAGTAGCGTCTGCCAGTCATATAAAACCGGGGCTTTCTATTTTGTAGTGGCCACACTTGATGCATTTCCTTGATGTTGTTTTTCATATCATGGACTGACGTATCGACCATC
The DNA here is from genome assembly GCA_030557665.1 of Blastobotrys apis. Lineage (NCBI taxonomy): Eukaryota > Fungi > Ascomycota > Dipodascomycetes > Dipodascales > Trichomonascaceae > Blastobotrys > Blastobotrys apis. Next base: position 17,485 of record JAKTPN010000314.1, read on the forward strand.
TAGACCGGCTTCCAGTTCACCGACTTTAAATGTACCGATTCCATTGCTGCATCTGCACTTGTGAAATACTTGAGTGCGCGGTCGCGGTCTGTTTTTGTAACGTCGGGCTGGCTCAACCGGCTCTCTGCGCGGAATTGCTGCACGTGTAGTTGTCGAAGCGCAGTCATATTGAGTCGTCCGTTATCCATATTTTTGTTGGAGAAATAATATTGGGTTGCCCGTTAGAATTTTAAAGGGAAACTGCCCGATATTTATATATTTTTTGCCATCTAGTGATAGGCGCTTATCGCTTGATCGGAAATGGTTATTGGTTATTCGCAATCGATCCCCTTAGGAGAACTGCGCCATATTTATTTCGGGGTCATCATCGCACGTGGGGAAGGTACCGGTGGCCGTGAATTTTTACCACCTTGGGGGATATTTCCCTTTTTACCAGCCATCACGGCCTGTCGTTTACCCCATATGCATTACCAGATATCAAGAAATGGTATATTGTTTTATAAATAGCGGTTAATACCTATCGGGGAATGTGTATAGCGTTAGTAAGGAGTTTCCCCACCAGAACATGAAACGGGCACCGCACTAGACCGGCGGGCAACGCTAACAGCCACAAGACTAAAAGCTGTCAGAGTATACGGTGGCTGGTTGCTACAATTGGCCTCTTGTTTGTCATATGCTGTGAATTGGGCTCTTAATCGCATTATGTCATTGTTGAACTGAGATGTGAAATCTGAGACCCGACGTGGATCAGGAATACGAAACATGAGCCGCAGGGTTAAAGCATGGTAGGGGCGGAAGCAGAGTGCGGTATTTGTTTACAACCCGTGCGGTATTTGTTTACAACCCCGCCTCACCATCAGCACTAGTCGGAACGGGTTCATCAGGGTTGTCAAACATTTTATACTTTGGCTTCGCCCAGATCGTTTGTTTTAGCCATCATTAATGACCGATTCTGAAGTACTTGAAATCTGCATCTAATGTGTTGCAAAGAAAGAGTCCTGAATAGCCGAAAAGTCATTGATTCAAAATCGATGTCGATATAGACGTCCATCCGTGGTAGCTTGTCATGAGTTTTTTAGGACCACATCTTTTTTGGCGGGTCGCCCACCTGTTGGCAGCTTGCGAGAAGCCATGATGATAGTAAAGCTAATGTACTGATATTGTATGCCATTAGCGCAAAGACTACTCAGGTTTGGGTTATGGTTATATCACACCATTTCAGGTGACCTTTGTGAGCCATTTAGATGCATAAAGTCGCATACAAAGATCGACATTGGCTTGTTGCGACCTAATTTGGGCGCTAGGTGCAATAATAGGCCGGGCATAGATGACTCCTGTCATTTGAGGTTATTTGGAAGTCTTCAGTCACGTTGAACATAAGGCGCTTTCGAATTGGTAAAATTATTACGACTTTTAGTATAGAAAAACAATTGAGAGCCGCATAATTCAAACATCTTATCCAATTTGATCTAAACCATCAACCCAGCAGCATTGTATAGCCCCCCGAATTTTAGTTGACTAATTGGTATGTCATATTTATTTTTAATAGCCCAAATGTCCATATTTCGAGCCGCACGCCGTGTGGCGGATGATTCGGTTTCTACGATTTTCGCTGAATTGCTGCGCAAATAAGCTATGATGGCCAAGTGGTTAAGGCGTGGCACTCGTATGAATTATGACATGCCAAGATCGCCGGTTCGACTCCGGTTCGTAGCATATGCTTTTTGAATTTTTGATGTTTATGAATATATCGGAAATTTTTTTTGTTTTCTTAAAGTTGAGACCTCAGTCGCTACGTAGTAGAGGCATGGGTAATCGAGAATCGCTTGAACTGCATTGGTTGACCACTAACTGTCGCGGATTTACTGCACTCCGAGGCTTATCTAATAGAAGCAAGTGTTGGTGGGATTTCACATATATCGTTGTATAGCTTAGATGCTCTCGGGCTTTGAAACGACCAGCCTGTGTTTGCTACGTACTTGCAAGTTCCGCACAGTTCTAATGGATACCTGGCAATGGCGCATCTGCCACTGGTCACGCCCAAAAGAGAGTATTCCACACAGCCGTGGCCCTTTCCTTATACAAAGCCCTGGCCACCATACAAAAAACGATCATCCGTGCAACGCTGGATCTCCCCAGACCTTGAAGCCCTGAGACAGTATTTACGCCGAGCAACGATACAAATAGTAGGTACTATTTTTTACTATCGACTAATATCTGAGCGGCTCATAATTAATGTTGTGGCGCGCCGCGCATTAAATTTTCTGAGAGTGGAATGCCCTACCCTGATAAGCATCAATATTTTATTATTTTAAATGTCAAATAAAATTTAAGTTTAACGTGTTTTCTATCTGCGAAAAGGGTCTTTTCTAGGATTTTCTAACAGCAATAAGCAAACCAAACGGTATTTCTTGAGATTAATAGTCATACTTCTCCCAGCACCGCCGTCCATAACCGCCGATGACTGCAAAATTTTTTTTTTCTTTAGCGAGCTCCGGTCATGCACGAAGATTTATAAAAGATAACAACGTGCCAGATTTTTGATTCTCGATTCCTACAATATTTTTTTCTTCACCAACAAACAGGACCAAGATGACAGTCTCCGAATATCAGCAACTCTCCGCAGAGAAGCTCATCACTAAGGTCACTTCGACCCCGTCAGACCCAGAAACTCTTGCCGTTAACGACCACACCGATCATATGGTGGAGGTTGACTGGGACTCTGCCACCGGATGGTCAACTCCAGTTCTCAAGCCATGGGCTCCACTTCAACTAGACCCAACTTCTTCTGTATTGCATTACTCGACTACATGTTTCGAAGGTATGAAGGCATACAAGTCTGAAGACGGTAAAAAGGTTCGAATGTTCCGACCAACTGCCAACATGGAGCGATTGAATGACTCTGCAGAACGGATCTGTTTGCCAAAACTCGACACCCAAGCCGCAGTGACATTGCTTGAAAAGTTCCTACAGCTTGAACACCGATTCATTAAACCGGGTCATTATATTTACATGCGTCCATTGCTTATGGGTACCGAAGCAAGTCTGGGATTCAAGACTGCTAACAAGGCCAAGTTTATGATCATGGCTACCTTGTACCCAGTACTCAACTCATCTGCATTGAGTTTGTATTGTTCACCTCCAACTGCTATCCGTGCTTGGCCAGGTGGATTTGGGTATGCCAAGCTTGGTGCTAATTATGCACCAACCTTGAAGGCAAATACTGATTGCATCAACGCTGGGTACTCTCAAGTCTTGTGGCTACTTGGTGACAAGGGGATTGTCACAGAAGCTGGTACGTCCAATTTCTTTGCCGCTATCAAGAATGCTGAAGGTAAGGTTGAAGTATTGACATGTCCATTGTCCACTGGGGTTGTTCTCCCAGGTGTGACTCGTCGATCTGTTCTTCAAGTTCTTGCAGAAAAGTTCCCAGATGTTACTGTTGAAGAACGGGAATTCTCTGTAAGTGATCTTGAGACTGCTGCCAAGGAGGGCCGATTGGTCGAGGCGTTCTCTGCCGGTACTGCATACTTTGTTGCTCCAGTCAAAGCAATTCGAACTCCAGAGGGTAACATTATCGATGTTCCATTGGGTGACAAGGATGGCATGTTTGGAGAATATTCCGCTATGGCTAAGCAAGTACTCGGGGATATCATGTGGGGCCGTGTTGACCACGAATGGGGACATGATATTCCATTGTAAATAAATAACCAAAAAAAAAAAAAAGCTTGTAATGTAATTAATGTAACAGAAAATAAATCAACTAACCGTTTGATTGTTTAGAGTCCATTTACAGCCATATGTGTATGTTCGTACCAAGGCGTGTTTGCAATGGGTGACTGATCCGCTGGGGTTGGATCCTACTTTGATTCCTTATAAACTTCGGACACCGTCTATTATCCATTTTCGTACGGATGTTCATTGCCATCAATTCCCTCGTGATGCCGTAGGTGGCTCATCGATGACACGGAAATGATCCGTCAAAATATAAGATTTTTGGATTCTCCGGGTCATATTATTAAAACGTGTACCGTCGATTACCGTCAACATCCGATTGCCGATGGGATGACATTCCGAGTCAGCCGGGTTCCCCCTGTCAGAAAATTTTTCTTATGCATGAAAATGGCTTCTAGCGGGTTCGAAACCCTCCTGGTTTGGCCGGATTTGAACATAACGATGCATTTTGAACATGTCCAGAGATGTGTGGCTTAGAACATGCCTGCCGTTAAAGGAATACGAGACCGCGACCCAATTCTTGGAAATGCCGTGAAATGTATAAGCAAACATAACGGATACCGATAGTAGAATTTTTTACAAAGCTAATTATAAATCTTGGTTTTTTTCTCGCCACATAGGTTCAATAGATCGTGTATATAAAGGCATGTAAAGTCCTCTGGTGTTTTTTTTGTTTCTCTTTATCAAACACAATCTCAAGTTTATTCACATTCAAAATCAATTCACACTTAACATTCTTAACGAATTCAACTATATTCACAATGGGTTCTACTTCAATTGCTCCAGCTCAATCCAACAACATTGCACCAGCTCAATCTGCCAGTTCCACACACTCAACCGGAAAGAGTATCAAGCATGCTATTGGTAAAGGACTCAAGGTATTGTTTACTCCAGGCAATCCAAAGGATATCACCAAGGTTGAAACTTTGCCATTTATTCGAGCACGATAAAGTGGTCTATTGAAAGAGATCTTCACCAAAAAAAAAAAAAAAAAAAAAAAATTATTTGTATTTATTTTTCTTCATGTAATCCACATAACACCTTAATCTTAATCTAAAAAGTTTCTGTTTTTTTGAACCTACTTTACTACTGCGCGGCTCATGATCTCACAACGGTCTTTATAGATGTAATCTATAGTAACATTAGATCGGTCTAATTTCAGATTCAATCTATTTTGAGTAAATCTTTTCCAAGGAGATCATCAAGCTGCCCACAAAACATGTTTCCATGCCTCGTGCCCCTATAGTCTATAGGTTTCCGGCCGTCGTGCTGAGATTTACGCACGCTACCCGCCCACTCTCTTGAACTTCCGATCCCCGCAACTTGGTGTGCAATTCTCCACCAACCGCCGTAATTCACGCACCTCACCTTAACTATGGCGAACCCAGCCAAGCGAGTCAAGGTCGAGCAAGACGACGATACCGAAGTTTCCGACGGCCAACGTCCTTCCGGATCGTAAGCATAAATGGTCAAAGAAGGGAAAGATGCTAACACGATGTAGCTGTGAAACTTGTAAAACGAGGAAAGTTCGATGCGATAGAGAACGACCTTCCTGTACTTGGTGCAAACGGAACAGTATGTGGTACCAAGCATAGAGGATCATGCTAACCAAAAACCTAGGTACTGAGTGTGTCTATAAAACGAAGAAGAAACCTGGATTGAAGCCCGGATTCGGAAAAGAACTGACTTCAAGAATATGTACGTTTTTTTCTTCAGCCCCCGAGGTTAAACTAACCAAACCATAGCTACGGTCGAAGACGAAATCAACAAACATGCTTCTTTAATTCAGAATCTTACTAAACAATTGGAGTACTGGAAACAGCGAGCAGTACCTCCACAAACAGACTCTGGAGCGGCTCCTCCACCAGTTCCAGTTTTGCCCCCGGTCCAACCTCCACCACCACCACCAGCAACGACTGTTACATTGCCAGAAAACAGCTCTCCCCATAGCATACCCAGCGTTAGCACCAGCGCCCAGAGCGTCGCCGAACCGCTGGTTCCCGATGCCGAATTGGTCCGTGAACTTATTCACCATTACTTCAAACGACTACACCCGCAGTTCCCGATTCTACATTCTCAGAAAACCAAGAAATGGCTGTTGGAGTTTGTGGATAAAGGGTTGGTAGAACCATGGCCTATGCTATTATATTCGATTGTCACAGTATCGTTGAGATGCATTCCTAGCTCGAGACTGGACGTTTCACAACGCAATCGATTTTATGAACACTGCAAAGATAAAGTTATTCTACAGTCGTTGACTATCACTTCTGTTGATCGGCTACAGTCACTGGTAGTGCTAGCAGTGGAAATGGTAGGTATTTCAAACGGACCACAGACTTGGGGTATTCTTGCGCTTATATCCAGTGCAGCTATTCATTTGAGATTATGCAGAGAAACGATAACTAGAATAGCCAACGATGAATCATTATCTACTACGGCTGACGAAGTGTTGCCGGTAACGACAGATACTGTCGAATTAGAAGCAAGAAGGAGATTGTTCTGGGGGATTTACGTCCTGGACCGGTACTCTGCCGTTGCAACATCATTCGCATTTCGAATCGATGAAACAGATATAGATAGAATGCTTCCGGTAGCCGAAGATCTATGGATTTCGGGGAATACTTCGGATTTGCCTCGTACCCGATGGCTCAAAACGCCCAATAGAACCGATTATTCGTTGAATAACGTACAGTTTATTGATCCTTTTGGTTATCTGGTTGAGTTGATCAGAGTATTAGGAGCAATGCATGATTTCTTGAGAGAGCCGGTGAATATCCATTCGTTGACCGATGTGGTTCAATGGCAGATGCGGTACCGCCAGCTGGATCAAGAGCTAGATGGCTGGTTTACGTCCATGCCGGAAGAATTCACCAACCCGAACCATTTTTTCTCAACAAACACTGACGAGAGCTGGAATCCGATGAAGGTGTTAATTTACTCAACTTATTTAACTGCAGTGATTCGATTGCATTCCTCAGCAGGTTATGCATTCTTGAAATCAGAGTTTTTCACCAGCTCTCCGAGTGCAGGACAACGGTGTGTGCAAGCAGGGAAGAATATCACGGCAATGGCAAGACAAGTCAGTGCGACTGAAGGATGGGAGTATATGGGGCCGCACTATGCCTGGTGTATATGGGTGTCGGCGAGATTATTACTGGTTGATTGTGTCACAACCCACAAAAAGTTCCCTAATGAATTGGAGTTTTTGATTCAACATTTGAGGAACCTTGGGCGGTATTGGAAGGTAGCGGCGAGATATTGGGAGATTTTGAACATGGTGATTGATGAAGAATTGTCGTTACGTACTGCTAAACCTAATAGCACCACTCGAAGCGAGGATAGTGAAGGAAAACGAGAGTCGAATACCCATATATTCAGCGATATGCGCCGCAATGCATACGCGCTTGACTTTTTGCTTTCGAATAACAATCCAAAGGATGTCTTGAATTCACCGCCGCCGCCTGAAAACGCCGAACCAGAGAATCTTAATGGCATGTTTGATTGGTTCAACTGGCCCAAAGCACTGGATGGGATGGAGACGCCTCAGGTACATTCGTTGAACGAGTATAAGAATATTTTATCGAAAGATGGTCCATTTGATGAGTATATATTGGACGCACAGCAAGATTGGCTTCAAAACGGAACATAGTAGTAGTTGGAGAGTGGCAGCGGGGATTTGGCTGGGGTCTGACAGTTGTGCGGCTCAAGTTTGTAAATTTATTAATGAATATTCTCAAAACTAAACTTCTCCATCTCCTCCAAAATAAGCGCCAAAGAATTTTTAACAATGTTGATAATTTTTTTGCTGTTACCGGCTGTCATGGCAAAGCTCAAAAGTCCCCATGTTCATTATCCAGTCAATTCTACTACTATTCATGCTCCTCGAACACAAGATGTGGCATCGCTATGGGATGGTATCCGCGTCGGGGTGTCTTCAATAACCACCACAGCGCCGTCTTTACCAGTGCCGACTGAAGAATTGGCAATGCCTCCAAATATGCCGCTCTTTGACCTCGAGTACCGGGTACCAGCTGATTTCATGTGGGGGGTTGCCACTTCGGCGTATCAAGTAGAAGGAGCGGTTAAAGCAGGCGGCAGAAGTCCATCAATTTGGGACGTGTATTCGCATATTCCAGGGTTTACAGGAAGTAATGATACTGGAGATATTGCAGTGAACCATTATTATTTGTACAAGCAAGATATTGACCGGTTGAAATCGATGGGTGTACCGTATTATTCGTTTTCAATCTCTTGGTCTCGTGTAATGCCATTGGGTTCTGGATATGTCAGTTCCGAAGGGTTGAAGCATTACAATGACGTAGTCCAGTATGCAAAATTGCAAGGAGTTGAACCAATCGTGACGTTGTATCATTGGGATTTGCCATATGTTCTGCAGCAACGTTTCGGAGGATGGACCAGCGACAAGATTGTCAATGAATTTGCCGACTTTGCCAAGGTGATGATGAATTTGCTAGCACCAAAGGTCAAATACTGGATCACAATAAACGAACCTCAAGCGTTCTGCAATGCGTACCAAGGGTATGCTCATGAAGAGTTATTGAAGGGAAAGTTTAAATTCCAAGGTGATGCCAACGACGTCAAGTATAAATGCATGCATAATGCTCTTCGAGCACATGCTACTGCAGTGGAATATTTCCGCAACCAGATTCAATCTCGTTACCACGACTGCAAGATTTCTCTCAAGCACGCCTGGGGGGTTTCCACGCCATATGATATTACCAATTCCGAAGACCGTGCCGCAGCAAGGCGGTCGCTTGAATTTAGCGCCGGATGGGCCAGTGCGCCGCTATACCTTGGAGACTACCCGCGCGTGATGAAAGAAGCACTTGGCAAACGGCTTCCCGAATTCACGGCTGCCCAAAAGATGCAATTGAACGGGTCGTGTGATTTTTATGCTTGGGATGGGTATACCGGGGGGATCGTGTCTGCTCCACCGAGCGGCTTTGAAGCTTGTATCCACGACCCAACTCACGCTTTATTCCCGGAATGTGCCGAAACCAAGCAGTTGACCAAATCCGGGTGGTTGAATGGAGGCGCTGCAGGTCGTGGGTCACCTTGGTTGAAGAATTCTCCAGATTGGTTTGAACTGGGGTTGCGGTATCTATGGGACATGTATAAACCAGGGGCGGTGGTGATCGCCGAGTTTGGAACCAGTGTGGCCCACGAGTCGGACAAGAGTGTTGACGAGGTACGATATGACACCGAGCGGATTGACTACTTTGCCGGGTATCTGACCAAGATTTTAAAATTGGTGAACGAAGACAAGATTAATGTGATTGGCGCATGGGCTTGGTCAATGATGGATAACTTTGAATGGCATGAAGGGTACGGCACTCGGTTCGGGTTACAATATGTCGACTTTGCTTCTCAAAAACGCTATTTTAAAAAATCCTTCTTCTACTTTACTGAATTCTTCAAGCATTACATTACTCATTAGGGGAAACTGAATTATATAAAACACAAATTCGTTCGTTCAATCATACATTAATTTTATTATTCTTGGTCGGTAACAAATCCACCTTGCCTGCACAATCCATAAAACAAGGATTGATCATTTTTCAGTAAATTTCCGGGCGTATCAAACTCTGCCACTTGGCCCCGATCCAGCACAATAATCCGGTCGCTGTCCATGATTGTGTTCAACCGATGCGCAATAGTCACGATAGTCTTGTGTTGAAACTCCCTCCGGATCGTCTCTTGAACCACCTTATCCGTCTGCACATCCACACTAGCCGTCGCTTCATCAAGAACCAACACGTTGGAATTATGAAGCAACGCTCGTCCAAGACACATTAATTGCCGTTGCCCAGCGGACAGGTTCGATCCGCCTTCGCTAATCACTGCGTCCAGTCCACCTGTCATTTGCATTACATGATCGTACAAATGCGATAGCCTTAATACCCTCCAAATATCCGTATCTGTGTGGTTATCAAATGGATCCAAGTTCTGTCGTAATGAACCTTCAAAAATCTGCGAATCTTGAGGAATAATACTCAAATTCGATCGCAGATCGAACAACCCCATATCGGTCACATCAACACCATCGACTCGAATGGTACCGCTAGTTGGCTCAATGATCCGGAACAATGCCATCACCAACGACGTCTTGCCTGCACCAGTTCGCCCCACCACACCAATTTTTTCTCTTGGATTGATTTCAAATGAAACACTTTTCAGAATCGGATCCAAATCCTTTCGGTACTTTGCCGAGTAATCTTCAAATTCGATCTTGCCATCGTTTGGCCAATATGCTGGTGGGCGTTTATCTTCAACTATTGCAGCGCCTTCACCTTCCAAATCACAATACTCCAACACTCGCTCCACCCCAACAATCGAAGTTTCCAAGTTGACAATTGCTCGTACAATATGACTCAAGTGGTCAGTAACTTCTAGCGTATATGTCATCATAATACCAATCAACCCTGGACTGAATTTTTTGTTAGCAGCTCCAACCACAATAGTACAAGCCGTTGTCACTACAATAGCTGCACCAATAGTTTGCAGCCGAAACGACAACCACCGGTTTGTACTTCTAAACAAGAAAAGCGCCCGAATATTCGTATCAATATACCCATCATTCATCTGTTTGAACCGGCTTTGCTGATCAAAAGCTCGAATTGTTGAGACACCGTTGAGTGATTCCTGGAAATGAGAGAAAATAGGGCTTCGAGACATGCTCAACAACCGCTTAATCTCACGAGATGCTGCTTGGTAATATCGTTGATAATAATGATACAGAAACGACAATGGAACCACAAACAACAGCACTGTTGGTGCAGAAATAACCACCACCGACAATGACAGCAAAAGCTTGACAATTCGGTGCACAATATCAATACATGCTGAAGGCAACCCTTCGTCCAATTCATTCATATCTGACGAGAATCGATTGATAATCCGCCCCACAGGAGTAGTCTCAAAAAAAGACATTGGACTTGCCAAAACCCTTGTAGCCATTGTATCATGAAGCGACCGCGATGCTCTCAACCCACAAAACACTCTTGTCACAATCTTCCGAATAATCGCCATCAGTGCCGTCAGCAATCCAAACATGAAAAACCCACCAATCCAATACACAGCGTCGGCATTGTAACCAGCACGTGCATTGCTTTCAACCCAGTTTTTTAACCAGAAATTCGTAGCCAATGCAAGCAATGACGAGGAAGTAATCACCAAGAATGAAATCAACAATGGCAATTTGCCGCATGCGGCTGCATACCTCAAATAAACATGCCACTTGACCTTGCCAAGTTTGGCCGTTTCATGGTTCTTGTCTGTACGTTGCCGCTTTGGCTTAGACTGCAACAGCTGCTGCTGCTGCTTTTGCTTTACCAAAGATGACATGCTGGAGTTCAACCCTTCCGTACTACTAGCCAAAGTATCCGAATCTTCACCACTGCTGCTCTCCCCTGAATCATCCATCGATACTTCATGCAACGACTCATTATCTCGACCAAATTCGCTAATCAAGTCATAAAGATGGCCACCAGTTTCCAACACTTCACTGTAACTACCACTTTCAACAATTGTCCGGTTTTCCAACAAGCTAATTTTTGACGACCGGCTCAATACATTAATCGCATTGGTACACAAAATTCGAGTCTTGGATGCCAACAATCCATGAGAGCTCAACACATTTCGAATGATATGCCGGCCAACATGTTCATCGACTGCCGATAGCGGATCATCCATCAAATAAACATCAGATTTTGCATACACCGCACGGGCCAAACTTAACCGTGCCTTTTGACCACCAGACAGAGACACGCCTCGTTCGCCAATTTCAGTACCATCACCGTCCGGCAGGATCTCCAGGTCCTGTGCCAATGCACAAGCATCAATCGTCTTCTTATAAAACACTGGATCGAATTCATTACCAAAAACAATATTCTCTTGAACTGTGGCATTCATGAGCCATGGATCTTGTGAAACATATGCAATTGATCCCATGACTTTAGCTCGGCCACTTGACTTGTACAAATCACCTAGTAAACTCTTCAGTATGCTGGATTTACCAGCACCAACTCGTCCAACCACACAGGAAAGTTCACCTTTACTAGCAATGAAATCAATATTTTCCAAAATTGGTTCCGAATCCTTATCCCAATGGAAACAACCATCCTGGATCACCACAGCAGGATCACCTTTATTCTCCGCTGCTGGTAACCGTTCGACACAGCCTTCTTGTAGCTCATCACAACACAAAAAGTCTCTCACTCGTACAATCGAGACCCCACAATCAATAAATTGAGTCAGCATTCGAGGGATTTCCGAAATTGGACCAGTCATCATGTAAAACAGAGTCATTGCTGGGAAAACAATATCTGATGTCAACGGAATATCTTCCATATACACGAACAATGCAAACGTGGTACATGAAAAGGCAAACGGAACAACAGACCAGATAAAATCCAAAACACTGCTGATGTAAATCAACCGTTTCAAATTCCCCAGCTGCAGCACATTTCTTACATGGTATAGCCGGCCTAATAATGCGGTTTCCCAACCATACAGTTTCAAACTCTTGACATTTGTCATGACCTCTGTAGTTAAACGAGTCCGTTGATCCTTATATCTCATTTGCTTTTTCCGCATTTTCTTAATAAATCGAGTAGTGAACCAATTAATTGGGCAAAACACAATCAAGACTCCAAATACTGACCATACACTAGCCCCAAGCAGCCTGTTCAGCGAAATTGAACAAATAAGAAACTCAATTGGAGCTTCCCATAAAACAGTGATTGAAGAGCACATTACACATATTGTCTGAACGTCGACAGCCATGATATTCACAATTTCGCCCGTAGATCGATTCTCTCGCTCTTTACCAGACAATACAAGAGACTTTCGATAAATCGCGTTAGTCAACGACGACTTAACTCCACAGACTGTTCTTAGCCCGTAAAGGCCAGTGTTTGATCCAAGAATTGTTCTCACCACAGCCATAATGAACATAGCTAGAGCGATATAAAACCCAATCGCCATTGGCTGCGGCTCAACATCTTCCCAGTACGAATTAGCAAACAGTAGCAAATATTGCAAAAAGAATGGATGCAAATACCGTGTACTGTCATATACAAACTCAAAAGCAGCACAGGTCATCAAAGTAGCTCCAAAAGATTTATACAACACTATCAAAAATGAGGTGGTAGTATTTGATTTTCGTTTGTTCCAATTCTCCAAGAACCGTTTACTATACTTTCCAGCGTTAAAATTTTTGTCAATATCCGGCAGCTTATCCGCACTTAACGAAGCTTTTGAAGCTTGTAAAATCAATGCATTCATCCACGTCAATGATATTTGAGAATAAACATCCGCGTTATCTAACAATGTGGCGTCTTTTGGGTTCTCTAGTCGTTTTGGAATAACATATCCCACTGTAAATTGGTTAGCTTCTGCCCCCCCGAGAAAGAAAGAAATCAACTTACTAGTAAAAATTCCAACTTGAATGAAAAATGAAAACGAGACTAATACAAAATATGAGCTAGGTTCATAGATTTTGTTGGTGTACATGTTGTAGAGTTTCATTGCTGTTGTCACAACACTTATCGGCCAATAGATCAACATCAAGCCGCTCGGAACTGACGAGCGATCGTGCTCTAATAAATGCAATACCAAACCCAAGACAAGTACCACTGTCGTTGTCGCTGGCGTTATTGATCTAAAATCTAACCCATAAATCCAATAACATAGACCTGCAGTCGCGGCCAAGACAACCATCTGAAGCGATACCAAAGTCTACAAAAAAAAAAAAATTCGTTAGCGCTGTAGTCACAAATCGCAAATATACTTACCAACTTCCCTGCGACATACCAAGGATAACTTTTACCTTGAGAATCTCTTTTTATTAGTCTATACGCAAAGAACGGCCCAAAGATGGTCAAAATCAAGCTTGGAAATAGCTGTAGTGGACCATCAACAAAACAAGGACTCAAAGAGCCATCTGCGAGCATCCATTTTGACATCTTCAGACAATAGCCTGAATATGATTCAGCTTCGGGCAGAGATACGCTTCCCAGTATAATCTGCGGTATATCCTGGCTTGACATCATGTTACAAGACCAGTGAGAAGCAAAAAGAGAGTGTGTGGCGAAAAGAAATAACGAAAGAATGAGTGGCAAGAGGAGGAAAGAATCATTCGTATGTCGCCTTAATAAAAGACATTTTAGATCTGTCCCAAGGCGGCGCGTGCTAGACAGATTGTTCAAGACAATAATAATTTCTTAATAAAAACTAGACTGGCCGTAATTTACCATGCATATTTCAGCTTCTTTAGTTATAATTTTCTTTTAGTTGTTTTGTGACCATTGCTTGGTTTAACATCAGAGATGCTTTGTTGCTAGAAATTGGTGCGATTGCGCAGTGCGAGGTTGCCGCCTCAAAAATACGGTCTTGATGATATAAGCAATGTATTTAATCTGTAAATATACTGATCCAAAAATAGCGTTTTGTCCAGTGCTGACTACCTGGGTTCAATAGAATAACTGAAGCAGAGCCTATCATGAGCAGAAGAAATAATCCCGTAAGATATATATCCCCCTTGTGACTGGACCAGGGGTGGAGAAACAAATTAACTGCTCCATGCACACAGTAGTACGTACTCCACCTAGGAATAGGACTCCGACTCAATCGGCTCCTGTGATCAATTTCGATCTACGATCGATCCAGCATTTTTCAACTTTCCGACAAACTTGACCCTGATTCTTATGAATAGAATCCTTAGGCTGCGTCGATCCACCCCGACCAGATCCGTAGGCTATTAAAAGAAGTTTGTATTGGCAGCAGCTAACTGGAGATCTAGTGTATACATTACGACTATGCAAGACAAATTCGTTAGAAGTCAAATTATCCCAGAATACGCGGTTCAAATATGCGTATAGCAATACCGGAAAAAACCCTTGTCAGTGCTACAGTCATTGAAAGTGAGTCACCGATAATCAAAGGAAGCAGTAAATACAGCTCGGCTTTTTACTTGCGGTGGCTGCAAGATTATTATATCCCTTGCAGGCTTCGAAGAAGACTTGATAAAGTGCCGATCGAAGGTTGGATAAGTAAAAAAGGACTATCATCGTGTTATCCAATGCACTGATGTTATCGGGGATCTCATCTCTCGCGAAATTGGGCAGATCGATGATTGTGAAAACATTTTTCAATTCGGAGCAGCAGCAGCAGCATTTAGATGCGGAGCCAATAATATTGCTTGGCTACGACAAGCTTAGTAAGCGCGGCTCGGCATTCTCCCCGTATTAGAGCTTCGGGCCGCTGGATCTAGATTTAGACTTGGGTTTGCAGCGAGCATCAGGCATATATCAGACAAGACTATAGAGAATACCGCTAATTCGTGCCAAGCAGAAGTGAGCGTTATAGAACAGTTGTAGCTTTTAGATTAGATTCATATGCCAGCCTGGGTGAAAAAAAAAGGACCATGGCAGTCTATTTTATAAAGTGTACAGTTAATGAATTAACACTACCATACCCCATAATTCACCGAGCAAGTCTTAATCCAGAAAAACAACCTACAAGCAGATTGTTCAGCCCCTTTATTGTCTCAAACGTCGCAGTCAATATAAACATGTGCGGCTGCATGGAAAAAAAAAAATATATTCGTTAAAACTCCCAAATTTTGTTTTTTGTGGTGCGAACCTCACCACCCAAAAAAATAATTTCAGCACCCAAACTTCCTCCCTGTTATTGTATGTACAGTGGACATCTCATTTAAATCGGCAACATGAGGCTTCACGTGCATATATTGAATAATACTGAAAAGCCCAGTGGCCGACGGGCTTCTCGAGTGCCCCTGTCATCACCCTCTATACCGGGAGCAGGAAGCCAAGTCCATTCACCGGCAGCACAGATTACCGTTAAAGAACCCGAGTATGAACTTCAATGTTCCATGACACAAGTCGTGCAACCTCGACAAACGCTTCAGCAAGTTTGTGACGAGATTCGGACAAGATTTTTGAAGCTTTATCCAGATGATGAGTATGTGTGAAGAGATTTCCATTTCAAATAAAAACTAACTGCTTTCTTTAAGACCATTGACGGTTGAAAAATTCATGGATGCTTTCCATTGCGACTTGGATCCAGACTATAAAGTCAGCGACGTATTTGAAAATAAAGATACCGTGTACATTGTTTCTGCGTCTCCAAAGGAAAAATCAAAAAAGCGAAAAATTAGTCTAGAAACTCCCCAAGAAGCGAAACGAAAGAAGAGACGGAGCTCGATTTGGATGGATAGAGTTGCTGCGGCTAGTCAAAATACGCCAAATAATCGTGGCAGATCTGGCTCTATAGAACTGAGTGAAGGTCCAACTTTTGAAGATGGAGAAGTACCGGAGTCAGATGTTGAAGGTCATGGTGATACCACTGTTGAACTTCCACCTCCATCAACCAACAAATATCCTCATACTGATCCTTACAAACCACGTTCTCCATCTCAGCCTCCACTTCCTGCTGGATTGGAAAGTAATGTTGATTTACGGCCACCATCATCATCATCACAACAAAGCGAAAATACACCTTCTCGTCCAGAAAAGGGAAAAAAGAAGAAGACCAGAAAGTCGGAACCACCAGCAAAGCAAACAGTAGCCCAAACTCGAAAAGATGCAGCAGCAACTTCTACGCCGAATAAAGCTCCACCTGCTCTACAACCGTCGTCCGCACCTTCAACTAGTGCTGCGTTGGATTTTAACGAGTTGATGCTGAAACGAGCTCAGTCTCAATTGGAAACAGGGCCGCCAGTCAAAAATAAGAAGAAACAGAAACGCGCTTCTGAGCGAGCAGCCAAACGGGCTGCTTCGAAAGGGCAAGGAAACCCCATCGAATCTGTACCTTCAAGCCAACAAAGTGTTGTAAGTACTCAAGAAACAGCCGATGTGAGGAATTCTAATTCTGAAGAAAAGCAAAAGCATGGCGAGGCCGAAGAATTGAAAAAGCAGCAACAGCAGGGTGAGGAGAAAAAGTTAGAAGAGTTGAAGCAAAAGCGGGCTGAAGAAGAGACAAAAAAACAAGCTGAACTGAAGCGCAAGGAAGCTGAAGACGCCGAACTGAAGCGTAGGGAAGCTGAAGAAGCTGCTGCCGAGAAACGACGAAAGGACGAAGCTGCTGAGAAGAAACGAAAGGAGGAAGAAGAAGCTGCGGCTTCCGAGGAAAAACGTCGCAAAGAAGACGAAGCTGAGGCTCGACGGTTAGCAGAAGAACGGAAAGCTGAAGAGGCTCGTGCGGCTGAAGAAGAAGCTGCACGATTGAAACAGGAAGAAGTCGAGCGCAAGAAGAGAGCAGCTGTTGAGAAGAGACGGATAACTATGGAGAGGAAGAAACAAGAAGCTGCAGCACAGAAACAACGTGAGGAGGAGGAAAGGAAGAAGCAAGAGGAAGAAGAAAAGAAGAAGCAAGAGGAGGAGGAAAAGAAGAAGCAAGAGGAGGAGGAAAGGAAGAATCAAGAGGAAGAAGAAAAGAAGAAGCAAGAGGAAGAAGAAAAGAAGAAGAAAGAGGAAGAAAAAAAGAAGAAGCAAGAGGAAGAAGAAAAGAAGAAGCAAGAGGAAGAGGAACGACTAGCCGAGGAGAAGCAGTTGGCCGCCTTAAAGGAAAAGCAGCTTCTGGAAGCTGCAGAAGCGAAACGACAGGAAGAAGAAAAGAAACGGCAGGCAGAAGAGAAGAAGAAGAAGCTACAAGAAGAGGAAGAAAAGAAGCGTCACGACGCGGAAGCGAAATCTGCAGCTGCAACTGCAACTGCAGCTGAAGCTGTAGCTGAAAAGAAGAGAAAGCAAGAAGAAGAAGTTCAAGCCAAAAAAGCAGAAACCGCTTCGAAACGTCGAGCCAGATTATCCAAGCAGCAAGTCGAAGATGCGGCTCGAAAAGCTGCCGAAGCTGAGGCAGCCAAAAAGCTTGGTGATGATGGCAGTACCAATGGTACAACATTGCGACGAGCTACTAGAGCCCGGAGCAAGGTAGAACAAGACGGACCGGGTTCGAGCCAAAAGTTGGAAGCTCAGAAAAAACTTGTTGATGAAAGCATTGAGTCTTCTTCAGATTCAGATTCTTCAGATGATGATGATGACGACGAAGAAGAATCGGATTATGAATCGGATCGAGCCAGTCCCGAGCCGCAGAAAAAGCCGCGAGCAGTAACTGCACCTTCTGGAAATAATTCCCGTGACCAGTCGTCTAACTCTGAAGATGAAGGCGAAGGTGGGGATGAAGACGACCAAAAGAATAAAGTAGATGCTACTGCAGCCAATGGCAATGGCCACGAGAATGGCAATGGGGATTCCAACATCCGGCGCACTTCCTCATTCCAACCAGTTAATGAAAAAGCCGAATCACCAAAGGAAACACCACCGCCTCAGCCACAGTCACAACCGCAGCCACAGTCAGAGCCACAACCACAACCGCATTTTACCAATTCTCAACCTCCTCCGTCCCAACCTCGCAATAACGACAACCTCAACAAGCTTGAACTGTTGAGTGACTTGGCAGTTAATGAATTCAACGTTCGTGACAAGCCGAATGGTGGTGGTAAACCTGCACCAAAGGTTGTAATTCCGCCAGTGGAATCCGATGACGATGAAGACGAGTCGGACTCGGATTCGGATAGTGATTCTGGGTCAGATTCTAGTGACGACGAAAACTCAGAGAAGAAGGTGAAGAAATCCGATGATGAAAGTGCAGTACCAATGGCCAAACGGGCTGGCGCTAAGAAAACATCTTCACCAAACTCAAAGAAGGGAAATTCTGGCTTCTTTGGGCTTCTTCGTGATACTACGGGAAGGTTAATGGGTAGGTAATAACCATGTGCTTGTAATTGTTATTTGTTTTTGTAATATCTGAAAATGTTCTTTGTATAATCCAGTTTATTTGTGTTTAGTTTTCTCCGCAAAAGCCGCATCTACTGCAGCGGTCGGTTAATATTGGACCTGTATCGGGCCGATTATTGCAGCTCAGCAGCTCAACGGCAGTCAGATATGGCCATATTATGCGCATATGTTGTGTTAAAATAAAAATAAAAACACGCACAATTAACCAGCTTCAAAAATCCACCCGCAGGCCGGCCAAAAATTCCAATAGTGTTGCATCTGATCCAGATAACAAATGTGGGGGAAAAAGTGGGATGGGGATACTACACTGGTTCAACGGGCGATCTGGCATAAATAAGCTAGAATATCCGCTCACTTTCGCAGTTTATTTTTAACCTAAAAAAAAATGACAAAAATGATAAGCAACGACATCACAACGGTAACTGCGTCCGAAGAAGAAATCGAAGCTGGAGAGTGGTCCATTGACAATTTAAGGCAAATCCTTGAAGCCATGCATACTGACGGTGTCGCAGTGTTGGAGAACGTTATCAACCCGGACCATTTAGATAAAATGAACGAATTCATGGTACCAGACGGCAGACGGATCCGAGAGACGTCTGGACGATTAAATTTCGGCACTGAGAATGTTCAACAAGCGCCTCCAATGCACGTTAAAGAACTGTTATATGACGATTTTTATCTTAATGGGTTACTACACGACGCGGTAATGCAAGTATTGGGTCCAAAAGCCAAATTCGATTTCATTAGCGGTAATACGGCTTTACCTAAGTCAACACGACGACAACCGGTACATTCAGACGAAAAATGCTCATATATGCAATCTACATACTATGTGATCGCTAATATTCCTATCATTGATGTTGGGCCAGAAAACGGATCTACGGAAATCTGGCCGGGGACTCATCGAATTCGATCGCCGGATTCATACAATGAAGGTAACGCCACGATTCGAGAGGAAGTACTGGAAAAACAACGACAGATCAGGCCACCTGTTCAGCCAAAAGTGAAGAAAGGTTCCATTGTAATCCGTGATCTGATGTTATGGCATTGTGGTACACCGAATCCGTCCGACCAGGTTCGATGCATGAGTGCACTTGGATTTAGTGCCAAATGGTGGAAAAACGACACAAAGTTTAAAGTTCCGGATCAGCAGACGCAAACCTACCTTAGCGAAAAGGCTGCGGAGAAAGGTTTGGTTGTAAAGACGCAAGTGGTTAGCGAAAACTATAACGAATCGAAAGATCTGCACGATTTTGCACTTAATGAAGATCCAAACAGTGGGTCTATCGAGTAGTATTTTGTCTGCTATGGCATATAATAAAACGATTAAGCAAGCCGACTAAACAGTATAATATCGGCTGGCTGTTCTAGAGTATAGCATTCTGTAAACGACGAACGAGGGGATTTTTCTGCAGTTGTAGTTTAACCGTTGCGTCCAAAGCTCAGCCAATACCCCACTCACACGTATCCCCTCACCAAAAAAAAATGCTTGATGCGGCCAGTATATATTGTTAATTATTTTTTTACTCTACAAAAACTCTTTCACTATTTCAAAACCTGACCACAACAGGGATGGACCAGAATACGCCGCCACTGGATTCAGCAAACGACATGGAAATTGGGTCGGTGAGCAGCAATACCAGCAGCAACAACAGCAAAGATTCTAAACACGCACCAAAATACCAGCGGTCGTGTGACTATTGCAGATACAGAAAAGTCAAATGTGCAAAAATTGAAGGGTCACAGACATGTCTGCACTGCCAGTCCTGCGGTGTAACATGTCATTTTTCGTTGAAAGCTAAATCTCAAAAACGAAAATTCAAGTCGGCAAGAATCGCTGCATCTGTTACCAAGTCTGTGCGTCGATCTTCTGGACTTGGTTCGTTCTTACAAGAGCCGGTTACTCCGCGACAAGAACCACCACGAACTGAACCACCATTGAATGCTACGCATCAACACGCTTCCTCACAGCAACAGCATGAGCAAATACGCGTAGAAGACGAAGAAGAAGAAGAAGAAGAAGAAGAAGAAGAAGGACAAGAGGCAGAAGAAGAAGAGGGAGAAAAATCACACAAGCCAATAGAGCTGTTGAGCGCAACTACTGACGGGTCTCCAGGTAGCCTTACAGAATTTTCGCCACGGGATAGAGCTTTTAGTTTGCAAGATGAGGTTTTTACCGGCAGTAGTAGGTCCTTTAGTGACGTGGTAGGTATGACGAACCCATCATCGAACCTGAACAATGGGAGACGTTCAATTAGGGATATTTATACCCAATTTGTTCAGCCGTTCACACCGTTTTTACCAGATGATATGGTACTTGACGATAAACAGATTTCGAGTATCTGTAAATGTTGCATCAGCTTAAGCGCGTTGACATCAGCAGAATATATGACACCAGATGCCACAACTGAATTCTTACTCGAGGTGTGCAATACTTTGCTTCGACAGGAAAAGGAATGGAGCATTTCTACACTTGCATCTGTATTTTTATTAGCCTCAAGAAGCAAATTACCCCCTGGAGTGTTGGAGCGCTGCATGGATGCATATCATCATCAATCAACACCGGTTAAAGGACGACTGGATTCGCGGGTTATTCTAGGCGCCATCGCTGTAGACGGGTGGAATTCATTAGTGGATGGGACTCCGCCGTCATCAGATCCAGGAATTTTGACAAGTTTTGACTTGTGTCTTCGAGAGCTGGATGATGATTCGTTTGGGTATTACTTTATGTTGTTGACCAACATTTTGTTGAGAGTGCTCTTTTCATTCCAAGAAGCGACTGCCCCGTGTCCAGAACCTGGCAATTTTTTCTCCTGGTGCCGCCAAAAGTACAGGTTTATGGAGTTGGAATCTGAATTGTTGATCTGGCCAGTGAAACTTCCGAAGCATTTAACAGTGGTCAAAGATGAGTTGATAGCGCCTAACGAAGCGGTGATTCTGCACGTTCTGCATAACACTGTGATGCTAGCATTATACGACCACGCGTTGAAGCATCAAGACACATATGGCCGACAGATTGGTGTCCTTTCAGTGCCAGGGTTATTACAATTTATGACAGGTATGGCCAAGTCGACGTTCAAATGCGGCGGTCATATGTCTAACCGTTGGCCCATTCTTCGGCAATGCCAGGCTATAACTGCAAACTACATGCTGGATTTGTATAATTCAACAGAATATGAATTCTGTAAACGGGCCCTGGCTTGGTGGGTGGATGAAGATATTGACCCAGTACTGTTCCAGCGTGTTGGTGACTTGCTAGGTGATACCGACTGGACAGAGCATTCAGATGGTGCTATTGTATTTTGGGTTTATCGTGACGTGAGGAGCATGTCTCTGGATATGCTTTTAGGTGATGCAAGAGACCGGGGAGAGCTGACTTAAGGACTGGGTTATTGTTTTTTTAATAGTATTTATTTCTTTTATATATGTAGAGTCTGAATATATTCTACAGAAAAAATTCCAAAAGTTAATCTTGTACTTCAAGGTAGGCTGTTAGACATTCAGTGTTCGAGTGAGTACTCATTTGTTTCAGCCTCACGTTCTTGAGATCTGTCACCACAGGGATGCCAGCAAACAAACGGAAAAACACTTGAAAATCCTTCCAGCAAAGGTCATTTAACGGTAAACTGGAACAATTATCAAGTGGGCGGTTTAAAGGAGTGGTCCCTGCATTTTTACCGAATGGAGCTGATATCCTGGGCAACTCCGCTCTCACTTTTCTAACGAGCAATAGAACTGTTTGAAGCGACCCCGAGAAACTCTTATTTCTCCACGTTCGCTATGAAGGGGCGTGTCAAGCTTGCTATCATTAGCATCAGGAGAGGCGGTACATCCGGTGGCTATTCCGATGTTGCGCTGCCAACTCAAGGAGTGCTAGTAACCAGCTATCTTCTACTGAAAAAGAAGCACAACCTAATGGCTGTCTCCAGCGACACCAAGTTCCCTGGGTATTAATCGGTCAACTCTGATTTTATATATTGAAGCGTTTTAGGGGAATGGATTTGAAATCTGGCAGAGCGGAATGAAGTGTCAATACCACAGGAACACTAGAGTCTAATGGGATTGATTGGTAAGGTTATGTCTCCAAACTACTCTTTTCGGAGTTCAATGGTGCCAAGCATAACACCCTCTATTATATACGTACCTTTTACTATATCGGACCGACATGCTGAATGGCACCGGTGCGGCTCGGCCCGGCTCCATCGATGCAGTTAGAAACCGCCAGTTCATACAGTTTCATCAGCTTATCTACGGTATTATTTCAGCCTAGTGGCAAAAAAACAAACAGAAAAAGAGAATAGACAACGCAAAAAGCAGCGTTGTTCATTAGGCTGAAAAGGAAACGGCGCGGCTCTTTAACCCGCAAGTGTTTTGAAAGCGTTCTAGAACTAGAACTATACAGAACAAATCTGATGGATTCTTATCCCGATCCCACATTTTGTGCTCGCCTTGAAATACACCAGTTTCGATCTCTCCAGCCTTGGACAAGATAATGTTCAGACGTTCTAGGCGATGTTTCATCGTCCACCAAGGTCGTGTGCGGAGATTTTGGCGGTGTTTGCCTGGGTGCAACCTGGCGGCGGAAAAAATATCGGCCGGCAAGCCACATATATCACTCTATTCTCAACAACGCAATAACAACCCACATGACCAGCCTGGAATCATGCATTGGCTTACCAGTCACCTTTCCATCCGAAAAGCCATTGCATTTCGTTCGGAGACCTATAGTCCAAACCAAACCCCAGTGTAGCGGTTTGCGGGGATTTTCTCTACCAAAAGTGATGCTTTCTCGCGTACGGCTGCGGCTGAATTATCCCACCCTCCCCATAAAAAAGCGGGGAAAAGTTCGGAGCTTATAATTAATGGGTGTGTCCCAAAAAGGTTATGAATCGTGGCATTTCCACCCCTCATCTTAGATATAAAAACAACTTCTCAACCGACTTTTTTTTCTTCCTTTCCTCTTCTCTTCTCTCTATATTTAACCTAACAAAACTGAAAATACAATAATGACTGTTGAAGCTTTTGAATCGGTTACTGTTACCGGCTGGAACTGGCGTGAAGCTGGTCAAACTGAATGGAACAAATGCGCTCACGACAAGCCAATCACAGAGATCTATACAGATCTTTTAGATTCCAAAAAGATTCCTGATCCATTTATTGATCGAAACGAACGACAAGTCCAATGGGTCGCTGAAAAAGAATGGGAATATACTGCTGAATTTGAAGCGTCAAATCTTGGTGCAGACTTCCATGATTTGATCTTTGAAGGCTTGGATACTTTGGCAACTGTTTATTTGAATGATGAAGAGATTTTGAAATCTGACAATATGTTCCACATTCATCGAGTTCCAGTCAAGTTGACTCAAGCCAAAAACACTTTGCGAATTGTATTTGCTAGTGCTCTGTTGCATGGTTACAAGTTGAAGGATCAACATGGAGAAGTGATTGCATTCAACGGTGACCCCACACGAAACTATGTTCGAAAGGCTCAATACCACTATGGTTGGGATTGGGGTCCAGTTTTGTTGACTTGTGGCCCTTACAAGCTTGTCCGGTTGGAAAGTTATTCTTGTAGTATCACTGATGTTTATGTTGATGCCGATGTTCATGAAGACTTGACTGCTGATGTCACAGTTAACGTTAGCGTCGAGAGCAAACAATCTGTCACCGCAAAGATTGAGCTCAAAGCTCCAAACGGGGAAGTTGTATCCAATGAAGTTGACACTAAAGACCACGGTAAAGTCACTTTCAAACTAGACAAGCCGCAATTATGGTACCCAATTGGGTATGGTAAGGCAGATCGATACACTGTCAAGGTCACCGCCGGTGGCCAAACTACTGAAAAGTTGGTTGGTATTCGACGAGCTGAATTGATTCAACGTCCATTGAAAGATCAAGAAGGTACCAGCTTTTTCTTCCAAGTCAATAACATTCCAATGTTTTCTGCAGGGTCGAACTGGATTCCAGCCCACAACTATTTGACATCTCTTACAAAGGAAGACTACCACACATGGATCCAACGAGCTGTTGATTCGAACCAAAACATGCTCCGAGTCTGGGGCGGTGGCATTTACGAACCTGATTTGTTCTACGCTGAATGTGATCGAGCTGGTATTATGGTTTGGCAAGATTTCATGTTTGCCTGTGGCCAATATCCATACTATCCAGAATTCCGAAAGAGTGTCTGCCGTGAATTGAAAGACCAAGTGACCAGGTTGCGAAACTTTTGTTCTATTGTCATCTATGCTGGTAATAACGAAGATTATCAAGTTGCCGAACAAGTGGGGCTTGAATGGGACCAGAATGACAAATCTGGTGATTGGACCCATACCAATTTCCCAGCTCGAACTGCTTATGAAACTGACATGCCGGAAATTGTTGGCAAGTTGTGTCGAGTTCCATATCATCCAGGTTCTCCATGGGGTGGTAAGACTAGTTTTGACCAAACTGTCGGTGATAACCATCAATGGAACGTATGGCACGGATCTCAAGAAAAATACCAAGATTGGGCCAAATTGGCTAGTCGATTTGTTTCTGAATTTGGTATGCTTGCTTATCCACACCGAGAAACCATCGACAAGTGTATCACCGAGGAAGAAGAACGGTACCCACAATCCATGGTCATGGATAGTCACTGCAAGGCTGATGGGTTTGAACGGCGATTGGCATTGTATGTGATTGAAAACGTCAAGGTTAGCAATATGGATATGGATTCATGGATTTACGCTACTCAGTTGATGCAGATGGAATGTATTGCATATGCTTACCGATGCTGGAGACGGGAATGGCGTGGGCCAGGCCGAGAGTACGTTGCTGGTGCATTAGTTTGGCAGATTAATGACTGCTGGCCAGTTTCAAGTTGGGCTATTGTTGATTACTACGGATACAAGAAGCTGTCATACTTTGCGTTGAAGCGAGAATCTGCGCCGATCAACGTTGGTATTTACCGAACCACCCCAGAAGATAAACATGCAAAGGTGAAACCAAAGGTTCCAGGACCACCACATGATTTAAAGGACAAGAAATATGTGTTTGATGTGTGGGGTGTCAACTCTACTTTGCAGTCTGTCAAGGCCAAGCTTGAATTGAGAATTTTCAACGTCAAGACTGGTAAATTGGTCAAACAACACGCGACCCAGGATGTTGAGTTGCTGCCAAACCAATCTACCGAATTCGTGGAAGATTTCGATATCGACCAGGAGTGTGCATTGCAAGCTCGGATCCTGGATGCTACTACTGGCAAAGTTTTGACTCGGGCAGGTGATTGGCCGCAGCCATTGAAGTATCTCAAGATGCCAGACCGAGGGCTTGATGCCAAGATTTTGGATGGCCGGGTGGAGCTTACCGCTTCCAGACCAGTCAAGGGTGTGCGCCTTACAATCGAACACGACGATCTACGGCCAGACTGGCAAGACAACGGTGTAGATGTTTTCCCAGGTGAAACTGTGGTTGTTGAAGCTCCAGGGCTGAAGAGCAGTGACAAGGTCAATGTTGAATATTATCAAAAATAAAAGGTATTTCTAGATAGTTTTGTATGGAAATAAAATAGTGTCGTGAAGTTTTTAAAGAGAGTTCTTTGTTTCCTTCCTTTTTGAAATTTGTTTCCTTTTGAAGGAAAAAAAACGCGTAAATTTGCAACGTTAGATGACGGTTGAGATCAACATTGATCCCTTGGATCGAGATCCATGCTCCAAAAACAAGGATTCTGGTGGGTTGGCGCGCCGCACGGAACCAGCCGAAGCGCGATTTGACTCACTTTTTTCGCGCCCCAGTTATGCCTGCACAGGATCGAGGACAAGGTTTGAAACTAAACCCAATCCACACCCTTTTCTATCATTTTATATACGACCAGAGTAGATCGTATTTTTTGTTTTTTTCAAATGAAATGGGCAGGCGTTGCAGCAAATTTAACTACGATATGAATCATTCGTAGGCAGTGCCGTAGGGGGTGAGAGGAGGGTTTTGGACGTCTGCATCTTTTTTCGCAAGGAAGTGTATAAAAAGGGTACAATTCCCTGTGTTTCTTATCCTTCTTCTTCTTCAAGTCACTCGTTTTCTCATACTTCCAATCTACACTCGTTTCAATAACTAACTCATACAATCTTTTAACTACACATACAATGAAGTTCTCAACACTCAATATTTTGGCAATTGCTGCCGCTGTGGTCCAGGTCAATGCGATTGCCGCACCTACACCAGACTATATTACCATCATTGAAGGTGGTAATGGTGGTGTCGCTGGCTCCGGTGGTAACGGTGGCAGCGGTGGCGGTGGAATCATTGGCGGCAGTGGTGGTGATGCTGGTAACGGTGGTAATGCCGGTGGTACTATTGTCATCGGCGGTGATGGCGACGACAAGTCTTCCAGCAGTGTACCAGCTGAACCAGCTACTACGTCCACTGCCCAACCAAGCACCTCTTCTACTCCAGAACCAACTACCACTGCGGAGTCAACAACTACTTCTGCTGAACCAACTACATCTGCTGAGCCAACTACAAGCTCTGCCGAACCAACTACATCTGCTGAGCCAACTACAAGCTCTGCCGAACCAACTACATCTGCTGAGCCAACTACAAGCTCTGCCGAACCAACCACATCCTCTGCCGAGCCAACTACCAGCTCTGCTGAACCAACCTCCTCCGAAGCATCTTCCACATCAGCTGGACCAACCACTTCAACTGAAGCCTCAACCACCTCCTCCGAAGCATCTTCTACTTCAGCACCAACTACTTCTGGTGCCGAGTCTTCTACTTCTCCATCTACTTCTGGTGCCGAGTCTTCTACTTCTCCAGCTCCAACAACTTCTGGTGCCGAAACTTCTTCAGCCGAATCAAGCACTTCTGCTGCTGAATCGACGACCAGTTCTGCTCCTGAAACTTCTCCTTCTCCAGAAACCAGTTCTCCAGCATCCACCTCCCCATCAACCACAGAGGGGGCCGGTCCAAGCACCACTCAATTCCAACCAACATCGATGCGAGCCACCACATCTCCAACTAAACCAGCCGCAACGAAAGCGCCGGTATGTATTCGACGACGACAGGCTAAGAAATAAGCCATTTCTCACGTAATTCATTTTGGTTAGCATTTGTTTTAATTCAATTTTTTTTTTTTCAATTAAAATTTCTCTGGTTTTACAAACTTTCATCTCACAGTACAGATCAACCCCCTTTTTGGCATTTGGTAATCGGCGCAACACGATCGAGCCGCACGAACCGGGATCTAAATAGATACTCCCGCAACAGTGCCGTTTGAAACCATGTGCACAGATCCTAGAATCGATCGTGATCTCATAATAGCCGTTATATGCGTTTTGATAGAATCCAGTTCAATTCAGAATAGAAGCCTGGTTATTGCAACCTATGTACAGCGTTCCTGGAACGGCACAAGATAATTCCCCCAATGTGAATTTTCGGAGACCGGAGCCGGCGGCAAACCCCTCTTCTCCCGACGGGAGTATACCAATTTTTGTTACTCCACTCCACATATATAAACCAAAGTCCATCCCATCACGGGAAAAAAAAAAAATTCAACAACCCCAAACCATATAGACATGTCAGGAGAAGAACATTCAGATCTACTAGGATCTTCAGAACGTTCGGCTTTGCTAGGGGGTGAAGAACCGACAACTGATGAGTACGAGAAACTGGACGCGCTGCCGTGGGCGGTCCGACCAACAATCTACAGCCTTCTTCCTGTGTTTGCACTAGTACAAATCGCCGCTTATATCGTTAATACTATTCGGATGAACTGGGTGATCACTTTGGTATGCCGTCAGGTCAATAATGGACAGGAACTGAGCGACAGCGACCCGTTGTGTCAAGTGGATAGTATCCAGTCCGCAGTGTCCGAGTACACGGCGATATGTTCATTAATCGGCGGACTGCTGGGATTATATATGCTACCGCGGCTTTCCGAATGGTCTGATCGTGTGGGGAGAAAACCAGCGATATTGGTGTTTTTGGCAGGAGATTTGCTTACTACAGCGTCAATGGTGGTGCTGCTGCTTAGTGCATGGAGGTGGATTGGGTATAGATTGATCATGATTTCGTATGTGATCAGTGGGTTGTTTGGTACATCTGGGTTGATTACTGTCATGATGTCGTCTTATACGGCAGATTGCGTCAGACCTCGAGACCGTGCCAAAGCTATGGGGTACGTGACGGCTTGTACTCTACTGGGCAAAGCGTTGGGTCCGTTTGTAAGCTCAACGTTGGTAAAACTAACAGGCACGCTGCATGCTCCATTAGTTGTGGTTCTTGTGATTGATTTGATGGCAGTTACCACATTGGCTTTGTTTGTACCGGAATCGGTATCAACCGAAGCTAAAGATAAGGCAGAGATTGCATATAAGCACAAACCACGACGGTCGTGGTTCTCTGAGTTCAACATTTTGGACCCTCTGGGTTCAATTTGGTCGATTTCACAAGCACAGGCTCCGCAAGTACGACACAACATTTTAATCCTGGTGATTATCGACTTGCTATATGAATTGATTATCGCTGGCCGAGCAGGGATCGCTGTATTATACCCGCAGATGAAATTCGGGTGGTCCAGTATCGAAATCGGGTACTTGCAATCTGCGACTGCATGTATGCGGATTGTGCTATTGGTGGTGATCATCCCTCAAATCCTGCGGCTCCTGCGGCGCGTGTACAATGAACAGGAATCTCCCGGCTTGTCGCGCACAGAGATCTTTGTGGTACGATTTGGGAATGCATTGGAAGTTGTTGGGTATACAGGGTACGGTGTTGCATGGTCTGCAGTAATGTACATCTGTTCCTCGTTCATTGCCACTTCAGGCGTGATTGCCAAACCGACTGTTCAGTCGGCCCTGTTGAACCTTGTACCCAAGGCGCAAATCGGGGAGTTTTTAGGTGCCAAGGGTGTGCTGGATGGACTCACAAGCATTGCGTTCTCCAGTATCGGGCTTTCATTCTACTCATTTACAGTGTCTCGGTGGCCAGAGTTACTCTTCTATCTCAGTGCATTGGGGTACCTAGTCGTTATTTTACTTTCATTACGTATCAAACCCACATGATTAAAATACACAAACATGTTTCTTTTACTTTGATGCCAAAATTGTCTGCTGCTCGGCCTTTTGTTTGTCGTACGCCTCAATACGTTTCTGACTGGCGTACAACTTGTCGGCCAAGTAATCGATTCTTGCACGAATCTCGCTCTTGTTTGGCATTTGCGCGAGTTGAGTGAGCTCGGACTCAAACTTTGAAATCGACGCGTTTTCTTCGGCAATCAGGTTGGTGATCAGCTGGCTTTCCATCAACGCACTCAAGTTCTTGTCGTGCACTAGCGCCCTGAACGCCGCTTGATACAGCGGCTTGCCGGCGCGGATCGACACGAGCCGCCCGCCGACTGAGTGCAGCCCAATCATCTCGGCATGTTCAAGCTCGATGAGAGCGTTCTGCTGGTCCTGCGATGCAAAATTCGTGTCGCCAACAAGCAGGTCCATCGAGACTTCCGCCATATCCGACTCTGGAGAGTCGCCCTTGGTCTCCTTTTCACCGCCGCTAGTGTCAAAGAACCCCCGTTTCTCCGTCTTCTTTTGGCCACCATTAGCACCGGCAGCCGCAGCAATCTGTTTCACCAACGTCCATGCCTGTTCTCTAGTCCACGACCCACTAGGCTTCATCACGTACATTTGAAGCACTTCAACCCGGGCTTGTTCAATCATGTCTTGTAGAGCCTCATGTGGAGTCACGCCGGACTTGAGCCGTCTAGCAAATGCTTGCAAATCGGTCATACGTCCACCGAGAGGTTTCAAAGCTTCTTCCAGTCCTTCAAATGACACATTTTCACCTTGTTGCGTTTTTTCAGGGGTTTCCTTTTCTTCGTTCGTGTCTTCGTGATCATGCCAGTGCTGTTGCTGATCCGCATCACCATCACCACCTTGGTCTACAAACTTCTTTGGCGGTGTAAACTGCTGCTTTACAAACGACGTCGCACTCTCAGTACTAGCGTCACCCACCGGCAGAACCTTGTAGATTTGATTCGGTAGACTTTTATCCAACAACTTTCCGTACCCAACATCATCAGTAATCACAATAACGTGGGCAACATTACCTTGGATCAACGTACCAGCCCAATCCACAACCTGTTGATAAACAAACGCATTTGGCTCCTCTGACTTGGTTGCCAACCGGTTGATCACAACAACAGGTTTATTCTCCGGATGGAGTTGTAGAAAATTCTCGTCTGAGGAAGCTGTATCCTGGGATTTCTTCTTTTCAACCGCCGTCTGACTAATTGCAGATGCCGCACTGCCCAACATGTTCTTGAACTGGGTTTCGGTACTTTCAGCAAACCCAGTCTTTTGCCCCGTCAACCCTTGAACAACAAGATCCATAAATCCAGTAATAGAATTCATCCATGGGAATACCGGGTAGTACCCCAAGGCATGCGACGCCGCTTTGATAAACGCCGACTCGGATCGTGCCTTGACAAGCTGATTACAATCAACCATCAACACATTATCACGACCTTTCAACGCTTGTTTGAACACCAATTCCTGTTTGCCACTACCTCGAGGCCCATGAACAACAATAAACGTATTCACACCTTCTTCAACCCATTGTTGCAACGAATCGATCGCAGTTTGCCGTTCTTCCCATAGATTCTCAAACTCGGCATTACTTTCCATCCAAGACAACCCGAGACTCTTCATTGACCCCTGCAGTTGGCTCTTTGCACCAGAATACACAAACATGACCTTCTTTCTGATCCAATTCAACACTGGATGCCGCTCTAAAGAGACCAATTCACCCGTGATTTTCCGTCGAATAGACCAGACACGGATTGGTTCAAAAATTATCACTGCCAAGGTCGCCAGAAGCGCCACCAGTACTGGGATCACGATTCTCGGGTGGTCCACCACCCAGTTCTTGATGGCATTTCTACTTTCCAAAGGGACAAACGACAAGTGAATCCTGGTCTTACCATGTCGTAAGCCTAACCCATTGACACAATTTCTTGCTGTAGCTGCGTCGTTGAACTTGGAAAATGTCACCACCGCCGACCGAGGTACGTTATCACCAGGCGCTGGTGGCACGATATCCACAATCGGACCATATCTCCTTAAAACTGAATACAACACTTCTTGAGACAAATCTTCACCATCAAAAGTAACCTTGACTTGATTGCTCATAGATCTCCGTAAATCTTCAATCCATGGAGTGCCCCTCACCGGAAACACTCTGACCGATCGAAACGGCTTGTACCACGGTCGGTATGTATTCTCAGCATATGTTTGAATCAAGGTTTGTTCCGCCTTGGTAGACGACACACCGCTTTTCTCATCAATTGCAAACTTGATAAACACCCCTCCATCCTTTTCTCGTGTCACCACTTTTGATATGCTTGCTGGGAACCCAGTAGGAATTACCCGATCACCTAGAACCTTTGCCAAAGAATCCGAATTGAGCCCCAGAACCCGGTTTGTGAGTTTCCCCACTCGTTCAATCTTGGATATTCGTGGAAAAACATTATCAAAATAGAGTAAACTTTCTTGATTTGTCTTGCCAATTATCCCCGTGGTTATTTCAATCTCGTCGCTTTTATCACTGTCCAGGTTGACTTTTTCTGAATCACTCAACTGCGACGCCTCCCGTAATGTAGACTGATACCGAATAAACGTCGTTATGGGCCGTGCCCATAACCGGGGAGTACCAGGTATCTTTAATGACATTGTCGTAAATGACATGATGGAAGGGAAAAAATAAATTAAAACCAGCTCTAGATCTAGAGCACTAGAATGATGTCAACAGTTGGTTTTTTTTTTGTTTTGGTAAGGTTGCTCTTTGTATCTGGTGCATTGCAGCTAAAATCTCCACAAGGGAGGAGTTGCGCGCGGTTCATCTCAGGCATCTGGTGCGGCTCATCCCTCTAATTCTGTTATATTTTTTTAACATCGCTCAAATACTTTATACAACCCAGGTAAACTAGCTATTTCTACAACCGCAGGGTTCAACGATTTCGGTGCAGTCAGCCTTCTTTTGATGGCCGGGAAGATTACCTGCTCGAGGTGTGTGGCCAAGGTTGCGCGATCGGCTTCATATTCCGCGTCATCATCCGGCAATGGTTCGGGACTGTATAAACAGGCAAGTTGTTCCAAAATTGTATGCAAGCAATCGTTCTCACTTTCCCAGTCGGCTTGTGATATTTTGTAGAAAAACTCTGGTAGATTGGCGGTAGGTGGCGTATACCCAGCAAGTAGAAGCGGTAGTGACCTCAACAAGATATCATCGCCATTATCGGTGAGAGTGATTGAAAAGTACTCTTCCAGCATGGCTTGTTTATCTTCCATTTTAAGCAGATCAATAATCGGCGCAATCTCTTCCCCCTTTTCGTTTACCAGTTGCAACAATTCAGTGACAGAGAGCGGCGTTTCTAGTTCCAAAACTCCGAAATTTCCAAACTCTGACAGAGCAATCTGATAAAACAATTCCTGTGTAACCATCCCGTAATCCACCAAGTAAAGTTTCACGCCATGCTGCAGTGACGCCAATCTTCTTGCATAGTCCACCACTCCAACATAAATATGCTCAGCGAATAATTGTGTCAATGTCCGATGGGCACCATCCACTACTTGTTTCCGAAACAGGGACACGGATCCGAGCTTTACTGGTTTGAACTCCAATTTTTCACATCCACCTTTGGTTGATTGGTTCGCTAGAATCTGTGAACTAAACAACGATTTCACCGTAGGTTGACTGAAATCCGTCCGAACCTGATGATATGCATATTGTGGTGAAGATATTTTACTCGCTGATGGTGTTCTCAATTGTGACCCACCTGGCAAAACCGTTTGAGTTTGAAAAGCTCTACTGCTGTCAACCTGGCCCAACGATTCCTGGACAGCCGCACAGACACAGTCAACAATTTCCTCTTCATGCAAAAATCGAACCTCACGTTTCGTAGGATGGATATTAACATCAACATTTGCTGGGTCGATTTCAAGAGATAAATAAACAAAAGGGTGGCCACCTTTTGGTAAAAATGTAGAATATACCTGACTTAAAGCTCGTTGTAATGGTGCACAAGTAACCAGTCTGTGATTGATAAATATCACATATGGCATTGTCTTCTTGGAGGAGTAATTCGCATTTGTAACTTGAGAGTTACCAGAGCGAATGCCATATTTTTCATTCCGATCTATATTTACCTCCAAAAGCTCATTAGCAATTGATGATCCATAGAATGCTCGAATCCGATCCACCACACTCCAATCCTTTTGTACAGCTAAAGCAGGATGATTGTCACCGTGTCGCTTACAACTGACCCCAATCCCCTGTGAATGAATAGCATACTTCCCTGCTACTTCCAACACCTTTCGATACTCGTCACTGGTCTTGTTTTCATACGCCCGCAACCGTGCTTCATAATTAAAGAACAGATCCTCCACAGTCA
Organism: Blastobotrys apis; assembly: GCA_030557665.1. Taxonomy (NCBI): domain Eukaryota; kingdom Fungi; phylum Ascomycota; class Dipodascomycetes; order Dipodascales; family Trichomonascaceae; genus Blastobotrys; species Blastobotrys apis. Next base: position 51,478 of record JAKTPN010000314.1, read on the forward strand.
ACTGAGTGCCCTTATTCCCGGCTATTGCCTTTGGTTCCACGACAACCTTCCCATCCGCGTATTTTACCCTATAAGCACAAGGCGAATCTGCTGTCTTGGTCGTTACAGTTAAATGTGCAATGTGTGATATACTAGCCAACGCCTCCCCTCGGAACCCATAAGTGGCAATCGATTCCAGATCTTGATATGTTGTCAGTTTAGACGTAGTATGCCGTTCACACAGAATATCCAAGTCTTCTTTATCCACTCCGCAACCGTTATCAGTTATTTGGAGTAGCTTTAACCCGCCATCCTTACAAATAATGTCGATACGCGTACTACCCGCGTCAATCGAGTTTTCCAATAATTCCTTCAATGCATTCGAGGGGCCAATAATGATCTCGCCGGCTGCGATTCTATCTACAACTTTCTTCTCAAGTTTCTTTCAACTATTAGCTCGAGCTCTGGGATTTTATTGGTCATACCTTGATACGCGCTGGTGTGGCGGATGTCATTACATTTACTAAAAAAAAAAACGGCGCCGGTTTTGAAAAATAAATCTTGGGAGATTAAAACTATCGTCGCTTATATATACACGGCTTTAACAACCATTGACCTTCATGCTGACCTTCATGTTTATCTTCTTCAATAAACTTCTTCTTGCTCTGCAATTTCCTTTCTCGTTCCTGAGAATAATCTGTTGGTGGCTTGAAAAATTCAAATCTGATAAACATCTTGTTAGACTCGTCAGTCGTCTTGTGCAAAAGCCCCAAGTCTTTCATCACATTGACAAAGTCCGATGTATCGTTTTCTGCAAACCGACTCTTAATCTCTGCAACCCAAATCTCTCCGTTTGGTTTCAAAATCCGTAACCCTTCTTTGATAAAGTCCAAGAAATTCGTACCCATAAGAGCTAGGCAAAACACCACAACATGCGCACTATTATCCTCCATCGGAACATTCTTGATATCTGCTTTTGTGATCCGGTCATTCGCCTGTTTCAAATCAAAGCTGTGACATTCAAACTTTGCCTTTTTCGACTTGCCAAAACCTTTAACCTTGGATAGTTCAAGCGCCAGTTGCGCTTCACCACATCCCATATCAGCAAATACAACTGTACCGTCCTTATCACCAGGAAGACCACCTGGAGCGCTAATCGGTTTGTTTAGTCGAGTTTTCACTTGTTGAACAAAACTATCAACTGGGTTTTCTGGCCATGACTGTACTTGGCTTCGGAACCCAGAATGATACTCATCAAACATATCAGGGTTGTCGTCAATCAGCTTGACAGCGTCTTCTGATCTAATTGTATACAATTGTTCATTAATCCATCTGAACCTTGATCCTGACAGCTTCTCCTTCATCTTGAGTTGTAAAGGTGTTAATTTTCCTTCTCTCTTTGCCGGTTTTGGTTCCACTGCTGCTTTAACATCCTGCTTTGGTTTCTTCGCCGCACTTTGATCTCCCTTTTCTCGTTTCCGTTTGTTTTCCTGTGGCTTTTCTGTATTTTCGGTCTTTGGTTTTTCTGCTTTTTCTTCTAAAGAAGCCTTTTCATTCTTCCTCTTTTCATCCTTCTTTTGATTCTTCTTCTTTTTCGCTTGGTTTGCTACTGCAACCTTTGAAGGCAGTGACCATCCGTTGACTTGGAACATGATTATTTATGCAGTTGGATAAAAAAAACTAGGAAATTTTTCCTTTTTGGAATTTTTTTTTTTTTTTTTTTTTTTTGTTCGCCGTGGAACGCGCGGCTGTGCGAGAGAGAAGCGCGGTGGGATTTTCTGTGTTGAGATTTTGCCCACCCCACAACCAACACATGTGCATTATGGAGATAAAAACGTCCATAACTACAATACCTCCTGAGCTTTTAGAATGTATATCAGACCATCTGGATCTTCCATCTACTGTCAAATTTCAGGGAGCATGCAAAAGATTTAGAAAAGTACTACTACATCGAATATGGCACCATTTGCATCTGGATATTATTGATATAGGCGATCCGCCAGAATATTCACAAGCGCTAGGCGACTCTGAAAGCGATGACATTACAGACGATTTGTCATTTTTGATGCAACGAGGTTGTAAGATACAACGGATGGTAATAGACCAGAACCATTTGGCGGGGTTTTGTGAAGCGATTGTTAATGGAGATTTGGTGGAGGTGTTACCGCTAGTTAAAGTGTTCACATTAGAGGCACAGTATTTCCACCCGCAGTCTAAATATACGCCAATGGATCAGCAAGTTTCCAGCTCTAGCAATTTTGATATGGTCAACTGGCTGTTTAGTAGGACTTTACCAAACTTGCTGACAGGGGTTCAGCTTATGGAGCTGTTTCTAGAAGTCAACAGTTCATATGAAGTGCCGGTAGTGGTTGAGTTTGTGAACAAACTTCCGAAAATACCAATTCATCTCAAAATTGACGGTCGTTTACCTGCTGAGGCACTACCGTTTATATCTGCTGACAATATTAGACTGTTCAAGTGGGTGGCTCGCAAAAGCCAGGTTAGCCAAGTATGGCCAATGATTGGTGGGTCACTACCTCCAAATGTCGAGCGACTCGAAGTTGATACATATGTACCAGAATTCATTGGTGCTAGTGACTTGCAGAAATTTCTTCCTACTAGTCATCTGAAGGCGTTATTGCTACGGCCGATCGACGTTGTCAATCCCATCGGGATCAATTGGTTACCAAATACGGTGACAAACCTTGCATTATTCGATAGAGGTATAACTGGCGGCCCAGTAGTAGAACTACCCAGTGTAAGATACTTTATGGTGGATTCGTTGACCGGGTCAATATTCCAAAGGCTCAAATTCCCGAGTCTTGAGCGGCTCAGTTTACAATCGTACAACGGCGAATACCCGATCGATCTGTCTTATTGCAAACTACGCCAACTTCGATGTACCTCGGTCGAGCCTTCTTTTGTTAAAAAGCTGTACAGTTCGTCTGTGGAGTCATTAATCTTTGAGACATACGACATGGAATACGGAGACCACATAGGGCAAGGAGACGACCGGGACACTCAGATAGCAGAGCTGATGAAGTCTGTCCACAACCTCCAGTTCCTATTACTCGAAGTCAGTGGCATTGACTCGTTCCAAAGCAGTATTAAAGTGATGTTAGCGGCAATTGAGAATAACCCAGAGGCGGATATCTATGTGACGGATCTAGGTGGTCGGTTTCGGACGCTGAGGAGTGTAAAGCCGGTGCCTGGACCAGTTTCGGATCACTTGTCGACAATCCGCGTTGATATGCACACACATTTTTACCACGTTGATGTTGCGTCCTTTGTGAAGGAGTTTGAAGACGTCCAGTCTTATGGGGAGTGAGAAGCGGCCTGGGGACCATTTTGAACGTTAGAACGTTTATTTATCTATCATAGGAGACTAGCGTAGATTAAAAAAAAAAAAAAAAAAGGAAGAAAAAAAAAAATAGAATGGACATGAACTTTACTTTTGGTCCGGTCTAGGTCACTTGTAATATAGGGAGCCACTAGCGAATGAAGCATTATCACTCCGGGTATTTTGAGCCGCACTTGACCCCATGTGTCGTATCTTACAATTTGCATGCTGTGAGTGGCCAAAAAGAGAAAGAAAAAAAACCATCATCTGAAAAAGAGGGAAGAAGTTACAATTTCCAGTGTTGGTAATTTACACCAGCGAAGGTTTGTGGTGAATGCCCAAAAAGAGTACATACACAACTCAATTCTAGGCCCTTCCCCTTTCGGTTTTATGGAAGACTGGTATTATGGACGCTTGATAGTGGAGAAAGTGAGATGCAAGACAGATACTAGCTAAGGATGGCTATTGGAATTGTAAGAAGTGTCGGCTTTATGACCTTTCCCTGTTAATAGGCTATGTTGCGCGGCTCAAGCGCCGCACTATTGGTATACCAAAACAGTAAACGTTCAAAAATCGAGCTACTTTGAAAAGCTCAAGGCTGGAACACCCAACATAAACACAAGTTTGGAATAAATGTATCCTTTTGGATCGAATGCAGCCGTAATTTTAGCATTCTCGCCTATGGATTTGGATTTCATGACCAAAAAGATATCCGATATTTTCCACGTAACCCGCCAATTGATCAATGCCATCCAGATTTCGTGTGAGCGTTCAGTTCGCTTGTGAATAATTCGGAGTCGGTAAAAGCATGTCCATTCCGAACTCCGAGGCTATGCAGCTATGCACCGATTTGCGCAGCACCCGATAATATCGGGAATCGTTTTTTCTGTGACTGGAAGCTCGCGCATGATATTCAGCCTGAAATTGCGACATTTAGTTACCATGTTTGGTGTACCTGCTTTATTCACTGCCTCGCACAACCAGTTTTTATGTGGGGAAGCCAATACTGGATCGGGGTTCATTAAACCAATGAACCAGTCATGTTCAACCGGACTAAGCTCACCGATTCGAGTCAGCCAAATCGCTAATAAGCTTCGAGAATACCCATTTCCGTACGTAATGCAAAAAAAAAAAAAAAAAGCTGCATATGCATCACATGCTCATCATCAGCCTGTAGACTCAAATCTTAAATTAAATATTCAGTAAGAGCGAGACCTCGAGCTCAAGCTCGAGTTCAGAAAAATAAATACCGAAAGCTAAAACTCCGGATAACTTTCCCAGGAGGGTTTGTAGCTGCTGTTTACACCATGATCCATTGGTAAACGCGTACTCACCCCTGGGAATATTTTAACTGGTCGCCGAATTGGAAGAAAAGAATTTAATACCGCTCGAGATGGGATGAAAAGTGATAATTTTTTCGTAATATCCGCCGCTGTATATGGCTGTTATATCTATCCAGCCTCTTGTTTAGAGAGCCCAAGCCAAACAAGTTCTGATACGTGCCACGATCCGTATCAGCCCTAGCCTAAGACTAAAGAATCTTCTTTTTCCGATAAAATTAAAATTCCGAACCGCCAATTCCTTTGTTTAAATCGAACGATCGACTATTCTTCAATATTAGACCAAATCACGATTTTGCAAACCCGATCGAGGTTCATTTCAAGCCCCTTGAATGGGATGGATTTGGCCGCCTAATCCACCGAAAGCTGTCAGCCACTTGACCTTTTCTGGCACCTGCATATGCCGCAAAAACCCACCCTCAAAACAAATCTGTAGAGCTTAAACAGCAGGGATATCAGAAACCAAAATAAATAAACATAACTCTCAGCTATCAACCAATAACTTCTAGAAAACCGCAATGACTGACGTCTCCATAACTTTAATTTGTGGAGAATACGAGCCGTATAGAATAGAAAATAGGTGGGCTGCGTGCGCGTGTGGGCGTGGGCGCATGAAATCGGCAAAAGCCTCTGAGCCGATCCACCACCCAGCACGCATTTTGCCTCTTCCCAATTAATGGGTTCACGCCTCTTTTTTTTCTTCCTCTTTTCTTCTCACTCCCTTTCGTCCACCCCTTACAACACCACCGACGGAACAACCAATCTCACTGTCGATTAAAAGAACCTCCAGCCGGCTGATACATTGTCAGTTCTTTTGCATATTCTTTCTTTTCTATATCTATATATTCGCTCATTAAACTGTGTTGTTTGGTTTGTTGAGTCGTTTGTCTTTTTTATTTTGCATTTGTTGTTCATAAAAAAGAGGAGATAGTGAAGCGCTTAAAAGGAGCATATAAAAACCGACAACAGCGACTAGACCAAAGTGGCTGTTTTACTTGGAACTGGAAGAAAGCTCAAAGAAAATATTCATCTCAAAAGAATCGATCAATTGCTTTTCGACTACGTTTCTTTGCGTCTTTGTTTTTTTTTTTTTTTTTTAGG
>JAKTPN010000314.1:57257-70971 GCA_030557665.1 Blastobotrys apis
TTTTTTTGTTTTTTTTTTTTTTTTTTAGGATTTCGGGTAGATAGATATACCTTTGCAACCGAATTTCTAAAAAAAAAAAACAGCACCGGCCCTTTACCATTCAACAACAACCTACTCAACCCACAAAGACAGTAATGCTGGCTCATTCCACACCACCGACATTACCACGATTATCCCCGTCATTCGATCCGATTGAGAGTCCAGACGTTGTGTATCCGAATACTGTGAATTCTTCTGACGAGACGGCTGACGATTACGAACATACATCGTCAGCAAGATCCATGTCATCATTGGCCACTAGTGTAGACTCACAAGAGGTTGATCGTAACAATGATGCAAAGTACGGAAACAACGATACAATTACTACCAACAATGTTAATAATAACAGCCATCACACGGTTTGCCAGGATGGTTATTTTGTAAGTGTAAAGCAGCCCAATCAACAACGAAAAGATGTTGAGGTTGCTAGTACACCATCAACAATCACTCCTGTAAAAAGGCAGCATCCAACAGTATTAATTCCAAATGGTGGTACGCTTACACCAACAAGTTCAAACGGAAATGGATCTACTGTGCAAACATCTAGGTCGATAACCTCAGGTACAACTACACCTGGGCTTTCACCAACTACAAACTTTGCCCGTCCACTAAGACGGTCAGCAGAATACAATGCACCTTCGACTTCGGCTTCAGCTTCGGCTTCTCAACAGCATTTACCACCTATTAACACCAGTAAAAACGGGTCGACTAGTTCACTACCCATGTTGGGGCAGCGGTCTTCGTCTACTCCATCAATTGCTAGGAATAATAGTGCAAATGGTGGTCGGACGGTAATGTTACCACCCAAGCCACAAAAATCTCAACAACAACAACAACCAACATCGTCATCGACCGCAGCAGCATCTCCACAACAATCATTGCATCAACAATTGCAGCCTCATGTTTTATCAACCAAAAACAGAGCATCAATTTCATCCCAAGTGTCGAACAACTCGGCTACATCGCATTCCCTTTATAGAACTTCAACAGCTACTGGCGCATCTCCAACAACGCATCATAGGCCATCGTTTTCGTTCTCACGACGAAGAAGCTTGGCAGGTCAAGGTGTGTCTACTAATTCTGTGCATATTGATGAAGCAAGTGTGTCTGCTAATGATATAGAACGGTTGAGAGAGTTGATTCGAGCACAACGAGAGAGTAAAAAGAAGAGACGAGAGTTTTTGGAAGATGAGCGTGTTTTGGTTGGTACTAAAGTATCTGAAGGTCATGTGAATTTTGTTACTGCATATAACATGTTGACTGGTATCCGAGTTTCAGTTTCGAGATGTAATGCTAAGGTTAGCCATACTTTGACTGATGAGGATTTTAAAGCAAGGCATAAACTTGCGTTTGATATTGGTGGTAATGAACTGACTCCAAGCGCAAAGTATGACTTCAAGTTTAAGGATTATGCTCCATATGTTTTTCGACATTTGAGGGAATTGTTTAGACTGGATCCAGCGGATTATTTGATTTCATTGACTTCAAAGTATATTGTTTCAGAACTGGGATCTCCTGGAAAGTCTGGATCATTTTTTTATTTTTCACGAGATTATCGATTTATTATTAAAACGATTCATCATTCTGAACACAAGATGCTGCGCAAGATACTAAAGGATTATTATAACCATGTCAAGAACAATCCAGATACTTTGATTTCCCAATTTTATGGTTTGCATCGGGTCAAGTTGCCATTTGGAAGAAAGATTCATTTTATTGTCATGAACAATTTATTCCCACCTCATCGAGACATTCATCGAACTTATGATTTGAAAGGCTCAACATTGGGGCGGTTCTTGCCAGAACCTGCTGATAATCAACGGCGGTCTGTTGTGTATAAAGACTTGAATTGGATCAAGCATGAAGAACAAATCAAGCTTGGACCAAAGAAGCGAGCTGATTTTGTCAAGCAATTGGAAATTGATGTTGCATTGTTGAAGCGATTGAATATTATGGACTATTCTTTGCTGATTGGTATTCACGATTTGACCAAGGGAAATACTGAAAATATTCGAGATTCTACTTTGAGTGTGTTTGAACCAAATGAACCAATGAGTCGAGCCAAGGTTGCTGATTTGCGAAAGGCATTGAATGCGACATCTCCAACTGCACTGAATGCGGTTCATTTTGCATTTGATGAGTATATGCGACGGGACTTTAAGTTTTATACTGATAGTGGTGGATACCGATCTACTGATGAGGATGATAACAATCTTAATGAGATTTATTACCTTGGGGTTATTGATTGTCTAACGCCGTATACATTTTCTAAACGGGTGGAAACTTTTTGGAAGAGCATGTCGCATACTCGGCCTTCAATATCTGCAGTACCAGCTGTGGAATATGGCGATCGGTTTTTGAACTTTATCAGGTCGGTTATTTTGCAAAAGCCTACTTCTGCAGCCATTGCCAATCTAGAGGTGAATGGAGGTGACAGAGACAGTGGTGGGAATCAAAATGCACTGGCTTCCGGGCCATCATCGCATTTGCCAGCATTAAGTGAAACCAGCACTGAAGCACAAGCACAAAACTAGTATTTAATTATCATCTTCTTTTTTCCCTTCTATTCTTTCATGTTGTTTTTATAAAGTTATTATTTTTTTAATTGCATTTTTTATTCTTAACTCACGTAATTTTTTTTATTTTCAACAACATGGGATCCTGAATGCGGGGTTTGCCATGGCCCGAACCAAACCGCAGGTCAATTGTCCCGATATCTTATACCCTTCTTTTGTTTCTCGTTTTTCTCTTCTTTCTTATTCTTACTCTTGAAAACAAAAAACCACAAATACAAAAAATGTTGAGAGGAATTGCTAAAGAACTAGTCAACGCAAGAAAGCCAATTTCCCCTGCACAACTTGCCAGTTTGTTGCAAGATAGCAACAATGCGCCACGGGTTATTCCGATTGATGGGTCGTGGTTTCTGAATCCAGCAGTGCAATCCAACGGCAAGACAGGCCAGGAAACATATCTTGAAAAACGGATCCCGGGGGCAAGATTCTTTGACATTTCCAGGGTGAAAGATGAAACCAGTCCATATCCCCACATGTTGCCAGAAAAGTCTGTTTTTGACAAGGCCATGAGCCAGTTGGGGGTGAAGAATGACGACTTGTTGGTAGTTTACGATTATTTGGGCAACTTTTCCAGTCCGCGGGTTTACTGGATGCTGAGAGCATTCCAACATACAAATTCGCTATTATTGGATACTTACCCATTGTATAAACAGGAAGGGTACCCTGTGGAAACTGGAGAGCCACCGCAATATGAACAAACCAATTATCAATCCCCAGGCTTGGATTCCGATTCGGTCATTTTGTACGACCAATTGAAAGAGATTGTTTGCGACCAAGCAAAGTTGGACCAGTATAACCTTGTGGATGCTCGACCGGCTGAACGGTTTGAAGGTGCCTCTGAAGAGCCTCGACCAGGTGTAGCTTCTGGTCATGTTCCAGGTGCTAAAAGCGTACCATTTGGAACCTTACTAAACCCAGACAAAACTTTCAAATCTCCAGAAGAAATTGCTGCAGTGTTCAAGGACAAGATTGACCCATCCAAGGAGACAATCACCATGTGTGGTAGCGGGGTTACTGCTTGTATTTTGGAATCTGCGTTGAACCAAATTTCCGATAAGAAGGTCCGGGTGTATGATGGATCTTGGGGTGAATGGGGTGTCCGTGCTGATCCGGAAACGATGGTGTCCAAAGGAAAGGAATAAGGAATAAGGAATTAAAAAAAAATAAAAATGTCAAATTAAGCCGCACGATCGTGGGGGAAAAAAATTACTTGTAATACACTCTATAGTCATTTGTTTTTTTAACAACACCCGGATGCAGCAGCTGCTTTCTTTTGTTTATTAACCACAAGATTAATCATGCCTGTACTATTTTGGTTGGCTTTAATCCCATGTGTCTTGTCATTAAGGTCATATTTTCCCTGTACAATCTTGCCATGTATTTGTCGAGCCAATTGGGTATATGCATAGACCACCTGGTCACCTGTTTTGGCCGAAGTTTCAACAAACTGTTCAACTCCGTTTTCAGTAGCCCATTGCTGGGCTTCTTCTGTCGTTACTTCTCGATCACTGTCCAAATCAGTCTTATTCCCCACCAGACAAATGCTAATATCATCATCGGCTTGCTCGCGTACATCTTCCAGCCACTGCTTGGCATGATCTAATGTTACTCTTCGGGTCACGTCATATACAAGAATACATCCAGCTGCGTTGCGGAAATATGATCGGGTGACTGATCTGAAATGCTCTTGTCCTGCCTATTGAAGTTGTGGGTTAGTAGTCCGAAAATTACCACGCGAAATATCCATACAGTATCCCATATCTGAAGTTTCAGCTTTTCTTGGTCGTTCTCACCAACAGGAATGATCTTTGCACCGATTTCGGCTGCAAGAGTAACATCATGGGCGGGTGAGAACCGGTCGTCGGTGAGTCGGATTGTCAATGACGACTTTCCACAACCGCTAGTTATATGTTAGTTTTCTCGTTACGATATGCTGCAAGACATACGAATCACCGATCATGACTAGGATACTATTAGCTTTCAACCCAACCAACCCAACATACCAATTTTTGCAATAAAATCCCACGTCGTAACCATTATTTAATAAAAATTGGTTAGAGAAAAAAAAAAAGGAGAAAGCACAAGCACAGGACAAAAGCCAAAACCAGCAGCGGCTTTGGAACCCGAACGGTTGGGAGCGTCAGTGGGTTTGAGGCAGGTGACGTTTTTCTTGTTGGTGTTCCTCGTAAGCTCACTTGATAAGGGAAAATAAAAGTGTGTGATAACAAGCTTTCTCGCTTCTTGTTTTTCCTCTCCGTTTTGCCCGCTTTGATTCATCCAAATGTTTTCAGAGTGTAAGTACCACCAACAAGTATCAATACTAACGATAATATACAGATACATCCAAGTTCCTGAGTCAGAGTCAGGCTGGAAGTGAGGCGCCATTGTTCCATAGCGCTACTGAGCATGCGGGGGAAGATTCTCCGTCGCTGTATTCATCGCGCCTGAAACGAGGACCAGGAGGCGTCATAAACAGTACTGCAGCTAGTGGATGGGTATCATCCTTTGCAAATAGACCTAGTAAGATTACCAGAGATGGTGTTGATGAAGATGAGGATGAGGAGGAGGAAGATGACGATTTAGAACCCAAGTGGCAAACTATGGAATCGAGCCAATCAACAAATGCAGGAGGATTAAGTAGCATACAGTTACAAGATGACAGGCCAGGGAAAAGTAGCCACGAGTATGAACATGAGCATGAACATGATGACGATCCACCGGAGGATTTGGCTGTGGAGATGGAAGCAGGTGAAGCAGAAGATATGACCATGAGACCATTTATACCTCTTGATTTACGACCAGAGCAAGAGTACGACGAAGAAGCAGCATTTGTACCACCTCCAGAAGTAACCACGTCGGTTATATTCGAGTCGCCACGTTTCGATTCAATGTGGGCTAATGCATATATCGGTAGTGTGTCAATGCTACTTGCAACTTCGGTTATAATTTGGCTCAAGACTAGTGTACCAAAAGTACCTCTTGGTGATACCATGTATACAGTTATAAAAGGGTCATCGGGTACATTGGCCACTGGAACGATGATATCGATTGTTGTGTCTTGTTTATGGATTCTTGCCATGAGAAAGTATGCTACTGGATTGGTTTATGTTTCGATTGTATCGGTACCTGTCGGGCTGTTTACAATGTCGATTTATCCGTTGGTAATGTCATACAAGACTCCGGATGGAGGTTTTGGATCTCAAGATAAAGCGATGCGATGGGTTAGTCTTGTACCATTGATTTTAGCAGCTGGTTGGTGTTGTGTGGTTTATAAAGGAAGGCATGCACTTAATCGCAGTGTGGGGATTGTTCGGCTGGCATGTACAATGGTATCTGATAACAAGCCATTGATGCTAATGGGGGTTGCTTCTGTGATGGTTTTTTTACTGGTTACGACAGTTTGGACTGGGTTGTTTACCCGAGTGTTTTTACAAGGCCATGTGTTGAAGAAACGATGGATTTTGGATGCAAACTCGTGGTTTCTGGGGGTGTGGTACGTGATCATGTATCTATGGACGTGGGGGGTTATTTCGGGGATCCAACGTACTACCACAGCAGCGACAATATCTCAGTGGTATTTCCATCGTCATGAACAGCCTAGACCTAATAGTATGAATATTGCGCTAGCAGCGTTGCAGCATTCATCGTCAGCGCAGTTTGGAACTATTTGCATGTCATCGTTCATTGGGCTTTTGATCCGACTTCCGGTTTTGTTTTTACCTAGACGATTGGTGGGTGCGATTCAAATGGTGGTGTATCACATGTTTTCCGCATCCGTTGTTAGTATTACTAGTCCGTTGGCATTGACTAATGCGGTAATTAACTCTCAACCACTGTCTGAGTCCGCTCGTACAGTATCTAATTTGAGGCACTTGAATATCGATCGAGAAGATCAACGGTGGACTGCATACCAACTGGCCAAACTACTGTTATCCGCCGCGCGCGGGTTGACTGCGTTGGTTACTGGGTTTGCTAGCTGGGTCCATGCAGCGAGATTTACCAATGGCGGAAGTTTGTACGGGTATGCAGTGGGATTGCTGTCTGGGTTTATCGGATGGTTTGTTCTGGGGGCTACAGAAGGTGTATTGTCCGCCGTTGTGGATGCGGCGTTTGTATGCCATGCATTGGATCATTCTGGTAGTAGTGATGCTGGTGGCCATTGTGCAGAAGCAGATCTACAATTTGGTTCGTAAAAGTAATCAGTTTTCAGCTACGATGTGTGTTTTTTTTTCTTTTTCTTTTCTTATATATTTATTCATTTTCGTGCCTTTTCTTCAACCATTTCAAGACATTGTCCGCGTCACGTTCCGTCCAAGCGATGCGCGCCGTGAGTCTATCCTTGACGGTATCTAGCGCCATACCGAAGCGTTCCGTGTTTTTATCAGCAAAGAAGGATTCAATAGCCTGTAGGTGGTCTTTTGTCCCCAAACCCACGACCGCATCCACGCCACAAGTGCAGTAAGACACGACATTTGCGAGTAGATTGAGCGTAGCTGGAAGGGTATCGACAATAGCGTCCCAATTCTCCGTCATCCAGGTCCACAGCGCTTCCATGCCCTGGGTGGTTTGTCCAACACCAAGCACAAGGTCCAACGTATCGGTCGCCCGCACTGTACCGTCCAAAGCAAGAGCCAGTGCGTTGGAGTGGTTGGACTCGTGGCGTCCGACAGCCCGCAACGCATCCAACGCTTCCGTACTGGACAACGGATGCTTGAAAATGTCTACCAGCTCGGTGAACGCAGTCGCTGGGTGGCGCGTCGACGCCGTGGAGAACACCGCCGCACGCAGGTTCGCGTCCAGTGCGGCTCGCGAGGTTGTATCGTTGCCGTACATGTTCATCAAACACTCTGCTGCCACGTCATCGCCACACCCGGCACATTGCGCAAATAGCCGCGTCTTCAGCTGGATTTCCAACGGGTCGTCGTCTGCGGAGTACCGGTATCCGAGTTTTCGCGATAACGGGGTCATCAGCTTCAATTTATACAGCCGCAACAAACGAGGGGTCTCCGGGTCGCTACTGAACGCAAACGCAGACGCAACCTCGGCGTACGACGCCAGTAGCTGCGACCAGACAATCGGGTTCTCGCTGGTGGACGCGTACGTCGTGATCAAGTCCAGCAGGGCTGTCGTGGACTGGTACCCGCTGCCCGCCTTGGCTAGTGCCGTGGCATCTGCAATTAGCCCAATCTGGTCTTCAGCGGTCAAAAAGTCGCAGCATAGCAGCCTTTCCAGCCGTGACGATGGATACACCACACGGTAAATACCAAATTGGTCCGCGTTGAGCTTGTAATCGCCGTCAATTTCAATCGTAACCTCCCGGTCATCCATCTGGTAGCTTTGCGTGCCTTGGGCAGTCTTAATAGCCAAGTCAACCGAGTACACAAAGTCTTCATCTGCAGAGACATCACCGGTGGACAAAAACCGGTTCTGTCGGATAGTCACTTTGTTACTGCCTTCATACTCTCTCACTGTCAACACCGGATACCCGACTTGTTTCGTCCAGATATCCATAATTGCGGCGACATCTTTACCAGCGGCGTCGCCCAATGCATCCCACAGGTCTCCAGTCTTGGTGTTCCCAAATTTGTGCTTTTTCAGATAATTCGATACACCCTTGAGGAACGTAGTCTCGCCGACATGATTCGCAATCATCTTGAGAACAGACGCGCCCTTGGCATAGGAAATGGCGTCGAAAATCTGGTTAATCTCATCAGCCCGTTTCACATCAACTTGAACCGGGTGGGATGACCTCAACGCATCCATGCTCAAACACCTTTGCAAGTCATCCTGTACATATTGTTGCCATAATTTCCATTCCGGGTAGAACGAATCCGCCGCATACCAGCACATCCAAGTCGCAAAGCCTTCATTCAACCAGATGCCATCCCACCATTCCATAGTCACCAAATTCCCAAACCATTGATGAGCCAATTCGTGCTGGACAACTTCTGTAACACGCTGCTTTGTAGCAATGTTATCCTTTTCCTCGTCAAACAGAACCTGCGACGACCGGAATGTAATCAGCCCCCAATTCTCCATTGCACTCACCACCGAATCCTGTAAAGCAATCATGTCGCATTTGCCCAACGGGTACTCAATGCCAAACTGTTCCTCAAAAAAGGCCAAAGTCCTGGCGCCTAGATCCGCCGCATACTGACACCGTGATTGCATCCCTGCACTCGCATACACTCTCACCGGCACACGAAACGCTGTACTTTCTGCATACTCCAAATTCCCAATTGCCAATGCCACGATATAAGTGCTCATTGGAGGCGATTCTTTGAAAACCACCGTTTTGCGTCCTCCCGAGCACGCTTCCGTTTCAACGCCAGTGTTGCACAAACAGGTGAGTTCTTCATCCACCTCGACAGTGAATTTAAACGTCGCCTTCAAAGCCGGTTCGTCAAAGCAAGGCATCAACCGCCGACATTCTGTTGGACACATGAACGTGGTGGCGACAATCTGTTGTTGCCCCTTGTCGTCTTGATTAACCGACCGATATAGCCCACAATAGTTGTCTTTGATTTCACCATCAAAATCAATACTCAACACCGTCTCACTGCCTTTGGAAAACTGCTCTTCGAAACATAATACCAGCCGTTGTTTGACTTTGTCAATCATTGTCGACACTGGTACAGTCGTACCTTCATCCGTGGTCATGTATACATCACCAATAGCCAAATCCAACGAATTCAATTCAATAATATTACATGGCTTGATCACCTGCAGAGTGATATCTACTGATCCTTTGAACGTTAACTTTTCCAAATCTGGAATAAGCTTGATTGCGTAGTCCAATGGCTTGACACTGCCTGGTAGTACTTCTCGTGTCATGGTTGTGGGGTTGAAGAAGGTAAACGGCGCAAAAGGTGTCGTGCGGTTTCCGATGCCGACTGGGCAGGGTCGGGTAGGGTCGGCTTTTTTTTTCGAAATAAGCATATATCTCTTTTTTTTTTTTTTTTTTTTTTTTTTTTTTTTTTTTTCACAATTACTTATATATATTACATCAGACCAATCCAAAACCGTTTATCGACGGTCCAAATGGCCAGTGAAATTACCAGTTCGGTAATCCAAATGAACAAACGCTCGTTCTACAAATGGCAGCGTCTCCAAAGCGTACTGCAAAGCCTCACCAATATCATGCGAATCTTTCAAATTCAACGTACCATCCAGCACCAAATCCACTTCCACCAAGATGCGATCACCGGTATGATACGCATTCAAATTTGTAATCTGCCGAATTGACTCTGCAAACCGTACTGAAGTATACAACAACACTTGCCGATCTTCGTCAGCAGCCGCAGTTCCAGTAAGATTGTTAATATGCCCCAGTGCAGTCATACCCCATGATAAAATAATATAGCACGACAAAAACAATGCCCCCAATGGATCAAACCACCAAAAATTGGTAAAGTTACTGGCCAATGGGAATATAATTGAAAATATGTTGAATACAATGTCTGTCACTGCATCTTGCGCCAACGCTTGTACTGCACTAGAATTAATACTCTTGCACCATAACCAGCAGAATACCTTGACAATAACCGTCATCAACATAATAACAATCGATGGCAACCCCATGTTCACCACTTTGCCGTTACCTTTCCATAAACTCTCCAATGCTTGGCTGGCAATTTGCAAAAACGATACAATAATCAAGATTGAAAATACCAACACTCCAATAGGCTCCAACCGGTTCCGCCCCACCGGATACAAGTGTTTTGTTCGCCAATCTGACTGCCCAACTAAACGAGTCGATACCCAGATAATCAATGTACTCAAAAAATCCAATATCGAATCAACCAGCGATGCTATAATGGACAAGGAATTTGTCATAACAGCCACCACAATCTTACCCACTAGCAGTACCACGTTCACCAAAAAGTTGACATAAATCGCCAGCATAACCACCCCTGGTTCTTCTCTCTTTTGACTACTGATCAGGGGAGAACTTTCAGTATCGATATTAGCCGGAGCACCTTGGCGTTGATCGTCGGGTGCATGAATCCGGGACAAATCCTCTCCGTATACTCTTAACATGGATAATGAAATACCCGATTCCAGCAACTGGTCGATTTCTATATATCTATCGATCAACTGGTTCTGTCGTTCATAAAATTTCCGCACCGATTTCTTTTGAATCCGAGCAACCTCATCATCAGCTATTCTCAAGCTCTCCCAGTCAGTCAGCGGCTCACTCTTGCCGATCAAATGATATGGTCGCATCTCTTGCAAGTTTTCATATCGAGAGAAAACTTGTTCGAATTCGCGAGACGGTGATAACGATAGCATGGATCCACCATGTAATTGTTGCAATTGTTGGCCCAAAGGAACTTTTGGACTAGCAACAGTCCCAATAGCTCCATAACTCGGAGTTGACGAACTTAATTTCTGCGTGGGGGTATTATTCCCATCACCTCTAAAGATTCCAAATGGCGAAGGTGCTGAAAGATATTGCGAAGACTGGTCGTCGTCACGATTCTCCTTGTCATTGGCATTGGACCTGTGGGGCAACATCGAGTTATCCGCCGTCATTGGACGTTTGATTGCCCGTGGATTAGACCTGGAATTGAGTGAGTATGGTTGATCGGTCATAAACTAGTTTCAAGCCCGGTATTTGTTGGCGTTAAAATGAAGAAAAGAAGTTTTGTCTTTTCTCCGACGCCGCAAATAATTCAAAAAATATATACCCAAGCGCTAGTGGCGATGGTGGCTGATGTGATCAAAAGAGGGAATGATCTGCAGTACTGTCTTTCTTCGGGGCTATGGCTTGCTTGGGCTTGTGGGATTTGACAAAGAGGGAAAATGAACAATCTTGAATATTTGGCTTGGTTGTTATAGTGGTTTGTTTTTGAGCTTTCACATCGCATTCTACTTTCAACTTGATCTATGGTTGTTTTCGTATAAAGTTTGATTTGAAGTTAATAATCTCCGAGTCCGCCGGGTTCAGAAGTTATTGTGTAATTTTCCTCCATAGCCGCGCGCCATCACCGAGCAGTCATTTTTATCTGCATGTGACTAATCGGAAAAACTTGGCATTGTGCAATAATCCGAATGCTTTTTTCCTTTAGTTTTATATATTCATATTGGTTATAGTCGTGTAAAGTAGTCATTGGTATAAGTTGGATGCTTGATTCACGCTGAAAACTATAGATTCATTTCAAACTCAGCTAATTCGCGCCGCATGGCCAGTATACAGTGCGTCGCCGCAGTCTCATATTAACAGTGGTTCATCGATATATATATAATTATAAGGATGGAAACTTTGATTAAGGGAGGATGTACAGCCTCCCAGGATATCCCGATTTACGCACTTCCCGTTGCTGCAATGGCGATAATACGCTCTTGGTCAAATCCATTTACAGGGTGCCACGTATACCTTAATAAAAGATCAGGGATTAGCTTCCCCTTTCGGATTTGCTACCAGGTGGAGATGACCTCGGATTGGGATATACGGTTACGGTGTGTACTTTTCAGAATTGAAGGGACTGGGGCGCCGCACGGGAGAAGTGAGATCTCCATTCATTGGGTTCATGCTGTCATGGATGTGTATGTTAACTGTCATGTTATAAACATCCTCATAAATGGACTATTTCCACTGGTATTGCTACATCTATCTCTTTTGAAGGATTCCGGCCCTTGGTTAAATCTGAGCCTCATTTGAACTGCAGTCAAAGCCCTCAAACTGAGTCAAGAACCTGTATTGGAAACAAAAAAAATAGCGATGAGTGGTGATTTAGCATAGGCTAAGATTTCAAATAGACGCCTCTATATACATTAGCTTAAAAGGTCTGCAGAGATATGTTAAACTCGTATTCCAATTCGGTATATTTTTAGCGCAGATCCTCCAGCGTCTAGTTGACACCCTTACCCTAACAGTCACAATGGTAAAGTAGCTACGGGCGTTTCTGCAGGTCCGGCGCTTATTCCAGAGTCTATATAAACCGAGACAAATCCGCCCAAATTTTTTATTTTATTTCAATTTCATTCTCAAAAGCATCAATCAAAAATGCGACTTGATCCCATGCTTGCCTCTACCGCCTTCGTGGCAATTGCCTTTGCCAAGGATGTGCAAAAGGGTTACTTGTCTACCTATGCCATAGACGGATCTCCATCTCTTAATGTCCATGTTAATCAACCAGGAAGTGCCTACTCTTCCGCCTCTATGGCTGTTGGAGATAACCAGGGTTATTTCCGCCTTGTTGACACTGGTTTGGAATACGCTATACCCTATTTTGATAACTTCCAAGTGACTACTGGCCAAGATGTTAATGACAAGGGGCTCAATGTCGTTGGGTTTCACTCTAATCACTGTTCCCATGAGGTCTTGCAAACCGGGTTTGAATTGAAGGATGGGTACTTGGTCGCTCCAGATGGAAGCAACGGTTTCCAGGTTTGCTGGCACCAGGATTTTGAAAATGGCAGTGTTTTGCTTCATCTCGGTTCAGATGATGATGGTGCACAGTTCCAACTTGCCAAGCGGGTATGCAACCGGTTCTTGGAAGTCAAATTGCGGTGGGCCAATAGGGATTAAAGCGAATAGGTTATATCTTTCCATCTTTTTCTCATTCAGTTTATTTGCATTTAATATTATATTTTATCATAAGTGGCCAATAGCCGTAGCAAATAACCATGCTTCTTTAAAAACAAACGAGTTACTATGATTGTTGTCAGCCGCATGACCCAGAGGCGTAGCACAAGTCTCATAGCGATCGTCGACCTTAATACTTTTATGCATGTTATCTAAGGTGTATGTTGGTTAATAACGACGCCTCACCTTTAAAAGTTGCGTGTAAATATCAGTCCCAGTTCATTTATGATCGTTCATGCACCTGATCGCAGTGTTGTATGCACAGTCCAACCGTCTACATATTTCGGATATACCGACATGCATGCATATATATAACCACTGCAGCGGGAATAGAGGACTAGTTATGCGGGTTAGTTCAGGGATAATTGAAGGGAAAAACAAAGCAACAACTACGTCGTTGAGTGATTGTTAATGGCACGCATATATGACTACCTTTGCTGAACTTGTAGCCTTGGAAAGTTGCCTTAACGGTATCTGTGATATGAATTGTCCCACATTTTTTTTAAAGTTC
>JAKTPN010000314.1:70991-85709 GCA_030557665.1 Blastobotrys apis
CCCTACGACAAGCAATAGAGACTTTCATATCTTACAAACCAGACTTTCATATCTTACAGACCGAATAGTATCGCAATGAATCGCGGGAAATATCGGCAACCCAAAGGAGATAACAGGAAGGCATGCATATATATACTTTATAGAGCGTAGTGGATGATTTCGCATTGGGGTAACCTATTTTGACCACTTTTTTATTTTTATTTCTGGGTGGTATGAATTTTCATCGCATTTATTAATCCAAATGGTCTGTTTCGTCGTTCCTGGTGAGGCTGAACAAAATTCCCAAAAGGCGAATAAGCGATCTTTTTCCACCGTCACGTCAAAAAAAGATCGATCTTGATTTAAACCAACAATATGGTACGAGAAGTTTCTCTCATCCACCCGCTAACAATACCAGCATCACGCAGACCATACGAATTTTGCAAGTTCTTCCAAAAACCAGGGTTATGAACAAGCCTACGAAGCAGCTGAAGCGTTATTCACCGACCAGCCCAGCTGGGTTTGCAACACGGCGAATCTGTCCTCCTTGTTATGGCATTTGTACAAATCCCAGCCTGGAGCCCAGCAGCACGTCAATTGGGCAGGCGTATACGTGAGAAATGCGAACAAGGATAACGAATTGATTTTGGGTCCATTCCAGGGCAAAGTCGCTTGTCAAACCATCCAAATCGGTAAAGGTGTTTGTGGAGTTGCGGCAGGTTCCAAACAGACTCAAGTGGTTCCTAACGTCGAAAACTTCCCAGGGCATATTGCTTGTGATGGGGATACCCAATCTGAGATCGTGACTCCTATTGTGGATAATCAAGGTGTTGTTCACGGAGTGATTGACATTGATTGTACAGAGTTGAATGGGTTTGATGATACAGATAAGGAATGGCTTGAGAAATTCGCACAATTGCTGGTAAAGCATTGCAAATGGTAAAAAAAAAAAGGAGCTATTAAGTGTTAATAAATATGGTATTACTATTACTACCGCCACCAGACGTAAAAAAATACAAGAAAAATCAATGTAAATAGGATCAACCAAGTTCTCCAACTAACCCCTGATCGATCTGCCATTTTCATCATCCTACCAAATGTCCCTTTCAACCTCGTTCCAGCATTTGTAAATGTGTCTTCCTAAAAAAAAATTAATAGTGTTAGTACCTTCTTCTTTTGTCCATGGATGCCAAAAAAAATTATCACACATACCATATCACCCAAAAACTTATTTTCCGACTTGATATGATCACCAATATTCGTCGTAACTTCTTTCAATTTCCTTACTTGACCAAATAACCCTTCCAACTGTTCATCGTTCTGGCTCTCCAAATTGTCATATGTCTGTGTTGAATATTGACCCCTGGAGTTTGGAGTGGCACTTCTAAATGGGGTGCTAGAGCCACTCCCTGGGGTTGTTGGACGGCCATAACTAGCCTGATTATTACCAAATAGAGATGTTCTGTCTCTTTGGTGAGCTTGAGATGTGTATCTATTGCTCATTTTTTGGTATATGTGTTGAGCTTAGGGTCGGTGATTAAAAGAATTAGGTGTCAAGAGCCCAACGGAAAAACACAACAAAAATAATAATAATAATAAGCGAGACAATTTAACTCCCACGAACGAACACCTCCAGACAGACGAACATCAAAAACAAAAAACACCTACATTCTAATATAATGTTTCCGGCAAACCATAAACATGCTGAAGAAGGTGACTTGAGTGTAGTAGCAATCGCATTTTCTGACAAAATTTCAATCATGGTTAGTAAAAAGGGCAAGATTGGCAAAATGTATTATATTCCGCTAAGCGCCGCGGTAAGTGGATCTCATGGAGGTAGTGTGGAAGATGATGGCAACCAAGTTGATCTCTACCCGTTGCCTCATTTAACACCAACCGCATTACTTGGAGGAGCAGATGACATCCAAGGGAAACTATATTCAACACAAATTGCATCAGTTATTTCAAGGCAGGCTCCTGATGAATCACGACCGGTGGTGGTTGGATTAGCCGGGGATATTGGACCAAGACCGGATCAAGATGTTACAAAAGAGCATAAACAAGAGCTACTTCAGGTGATTAAGCTATTACAAAGTTGTAAAGTGTGGTAGCAGAAATACTATTCTTTATTTTATTTAAAAGGTGGTATCACCTTGTTGAATTACCGCAGTTTCCAATAACTCTACATGGGCTTTTCCTTTGCCTTCATTGTTGACCAAATCCTCCAATTCTCGAAACCTTCCTGGTTCAATAAACATGATCAATTCCCATTCTTGATCCCAATTTTCATCATCAATTTCCGTAGCCATCTTCTTGATCTTGTCTGAGTATTTCTTGGCTTCTTTTGAAGGGCCAACCACTCTAATCTTCATTCGAGCTCTAGCGATTGGGATGACTTGACGGTCTGTTAACAGCTTAATCGCTTCCAATGCTTGAGTTTTGGCTGGTTTTGTAGCAATCAAATTGAAGTTTAACTCATTCAACGTTTTATCCAGAATTGAGATGGGATATGGCCGTTTTGACGTTGGATTGACACATTTATCTGCAACAATTTGCAATGTTTCCGCACGAACTTGATCCAACTGAGCTTGACGTTCTTTGCCACCAACTTGTAATTCGCCCTTTTTCAATATCAGTTGAATGACCTCGTCATTATCTGTTGTATTGAACGAAGCTTTGAGATCTTCATTACTAGCGATTTGCCCTTTGGAAACATTCAAAAAGACTTGAGGAATTTGTAATACTTCGTCCAGATCTTTTTCAACACCCTTTCGCCAATCCTGTACTTTGTTTTGGTAGCATGCAATTTCGAATCTCTTTTTGCCCTTTTTCATGCGTACGAGGGATACATTTGTGAGTTTGATATGGCCAGACGGCTGGTTGATAGGCATTATGGATTTGTCCTTGTCGTTGTCGGCGTCTATAGCAAGTGTGAGAGTTAAGTGGATGCTCCCAACACGAGCAAATCGCGATCACAACGCCACTTTTTACGTCGATGGATCTGTGATATGATCAGTTCTGAGTCATCACGATTAGGTAGATAACAATGCAATCAATCGCATCAAATTCCAAATTATACAAAACTACAAGTTGAAACAGTTTTCAACCACCTACTACACTCATCACATCTACATCCACATCTAAGCGACAGAAATGTTCTAAATTTATCCTGACTTGGGACCAGACTTGCATATAAAAAGACACGCGCAGGACGCATAGACTCAGGGCCGGGCATAAGCCATGTGGAATTCCACCGATGACAATCGATTCATTCCAAACAGCGGCTGTAAATTTGCATATGTAGGAGATTTTTTTTTTTTCCTTCTTGTTTGTCTCCCATCCCATTGGCAGGGGGAGCGCGCCTCTGAAATGATTAACCAGCGCAACCTGGTTTTTATTTTTTTTTTGCTTTAAGCTTTTTATTTTTATTTTTCTTTGATCGCGAATTTTTCTTCTTTTCTACATTTTCTTTCTTCATTCAATTGCTTAACAGTGATTATCCAACAAAAGTCCGGTCTTTTATGAAATTATTAAAGGTCGTTTAAGTTCTTCTTTTTTTGTTATTTTTCTATCGTTTTTGTGCTTTTTTTTTGTGTTTTGTTGTTGTTTCTGTTTGTCTTTTTTTACATTGTTTAAACCTGTGTTTTTCGTTTCAACCTTCTGTCGTTTGTTCCATCTACACTTGATATTCATTTGATCAATTTACTGGCATGTCTTTCAATTATGAATCTAATCCTGCTCCGTTAGCTGGAGATAACCAGGAAACGGGTCAAAACCTAGCTACTTCTCCTACATCTGGTAACTCAGCCACTGTGCCGCAATCTCAATCTCAATCTCAATCTCAATCTCAACAACCACCTCAATCAGAAGGAGATAAAACTACATTATGGATGGGGGAATTGGAACCATGGTTGGACGAACCTGCAATTCAAAAAATCTGGTCTTCTTTGGGTGACAATGTTACTGTGAAATTGATCCGGGATAAATTCACCGGTGCCAACGCTGGATATTGCTTTGTTGATTTTGAAACCAGTCCTGCAGCAGTCAAGGCCTTGTCGCTCAATGGTCAACCTATTCCTAATTCTCAACGTCAATTCAAACTTAACTGGGCATCAGGTGGGGGATTGAATGATAAACGCGAAGACAGAGGACCAGAATATTCCATTTTTGTGGGGGATTTGGGTCCTGAAGTTACCGAATACAACTTGTTGGAGATTTTCCAAGGTCGATATCCATCTTGTAAATCGGCCAAAATTATGACTGATCCGGTTACAAATGCAAGTCGTGGTTATGGGTTTGTTCGGTTTACTGAAGAATTGCATATGCAACGAGCACTGGCTGAAATGCAAGGGTTTTTCTGTGGTAACCGTCCAATGAGAATTTCTACTGCTACTCCAAAGAACA
Source organism: Blastobotrys apis (assembly GCA_030557665.1). Lineage (NCBI taxonomy): Eukaryota > Fungi > Ascomycota > Dipodascomycetes > Dipodascales > Trichomonascaceae > Blastobotrys > Blastobotrys apis. The sequence goes on from JAKTPN010000314.1 coordinate 75,375, forward strand.
AATCTGCCGCAGCAGCTGCCGCAGCTGCTGCCATGATGAATTCAAGTGGTAATACTAACACTGGTAACGGAGCTCCAACAGGGCCAGGTGGTTGGCAAATGAACAACAACCCAGGGTTCTACGGTACTCAACAACCAATTAACCAATTCACCGATCCTAATAACACTACAGTGTTTGTTGGTGGATTATCTGGTAATGTAACTGAAGAAGAATTGCGACGGTACTTTGCTGGATTTGGTGATATTACCTATGTCAAAATCCCACCAGGAAAAGGATGTGGGTTTGTTCAATATGTACAACGACACTCTGCCGAAGCCGCTATTACTCAAATGCAAGGATACCCAATCGGAAATTCTCGAGTGAGATTATCTTGGGGTAGATCTCAAAATCCTGCAAACAATAACATGCCATATCGGGCAGGTCCACCGCCACCAAATGTTTATCCACAAATGGGCATTCCGGCTCAACCACATTTTGGACCATTTGGGCCAATGAATCCTCAAGCAGCTCATGTTCATGCGGCGCAGCATTTGAATCCAAATGCTCCAATGCCTCCGCCAAATGCTCCACCAGTTCCATTGCCACAAGAAGGGATTCCTGTTCAACCAGGTGCTCAACAAGCTCCTGGTGAAGATCCTTCTGAACCTGTTCCCGTAGCAAGACTGAATGAACTTTATATGGCTGCAAGAGATGGACGATTGGATCGAATGGAAGCTGATGGTAGAGGATACCATGGTGTTTACGCGCAATAAGGTGGTTGAGATTGAGATTGCGTGGGGGGTTTTTCTACGTTTTTCGTTTTCGTTTCTTATTTATCTATTTTGATTTTGATGATGATGTGTTTTTTGTTATGGGCTTATCGTTTGTTCGTTTTTTTTTTGGGTATATCTGTAAGGTGTTTTTATTATTAGTTAATTTCAAAGCATGTATAAATAAAAATATTGAGAAAAAAAAAAAAAAAAAAAAAAAAAAAAACACTTGCAATAAGCTCCGATGGATGTGTGAGCCGCACGATGATACTTTTTAGCTGTCATGTAGGAACTTGTGCATATGCAAATATCTCATGCCGATTGAGCGCTGCTAAACGATTTCCTTTCCCTCGGGTGGCTTGGTCCGACTTGAAGGAGGGTTTTGGCTTCGGTTTGTTTTATCTAGTATTAAGCGCCGGATTGTGGATAACCTCTTTTATGGGAACAATTAAAATGACCCAAATAACTAAACAATTTTAACTCACTGTCGCTACATTTCTCAATGGACTGGATTATCCTATCATGTAACAGTCTCGGTCGTTGGCTATTTCCATATCCACATGCTATGCAATCATTAGCTCGGCTGTTTCCAGAGCGGTCTCTGTGGTGGGCGTTGCCGCTTCCCCGCTTTAAGATGCCCCTGTTTTTGCAACCTAATAGCATGTTCATGCAAGTGGCCGACATGTATAAAGATGCAGATAATTCCCCCGACGACACACCAGCAGAGACGACTCCATTTGCCGAAATTGTAATGCCTGTTTCACCTCTGGACAAATTTTCATACTCCGATTGGAACACTTTGTTGGCGATTTGCGATGGGTTCGTCCCACCAGTGGAATCTCGGGTGATTGAACCATTTGTTTCGCCGAAATTCACTGGCCGCGTAGACAAACTAGCAGCTTTGAGTCCGTCGAGTTTACCAGGGTTTAAAGAATCTGCTGATATCTTGCTGAGAGGAGCAGCTGATGAAAGTCTCGTAGAATTGTCTCGAGCAATAAAGATTTTGGGACATCGGTCTTTGGCTTTGATATTAACCGGGTCGAGGAAGTTGTTTACCGAGATGAGCGCATTGGAACGGCAAAAGGTATTATGGTCCTGGCATAAATCCAAATTGACTCCATTGAATAAACTGTTTAGGTCTTTGTATGATGTGGCTGTTGCGACATATGTACGGAAGAACTCTCTAGGCTTTGAAGCAGTAGGGCATCCAGAGTTCTACAGTGGGTATGATTCAGTTGATTTTGGCAAGTTTTATCGATATCGTATTGTACAACTTGGTGAGTTTGCTACAGAAGCTGTGCTGGAGACGGATGTGGTGATTATTGGCTCTGGGTCGGGATCTGGAGTAGTTGCCAGTCGGTTGGCAAGAGCAGGCCATAAAGTGTTGGTGTTGGAAAAGGGGAAATATTATCACCAATCGGAATTGAATTTCAACGAAGATACGTCGTTTTTGAACTTGTATGAAAATCGTGGGACTGTTCTTTGTGAAAATGGTAGCATGACGATTCTTGCCGGTAGTACACTCGGTGGTGGGTCCACAGTCAACTGGTCCGCCAGTTTGAAAACTCCAGCTGAGATTCGAAAACACTGGGGTAAGACGGTTCCCTGGTATAACGAACCTGTATATGACGAAGCGATGGATTATGTGTGGGAGAGAATGGGGTGTTCAATGGACCATGTGACGCATTCATTTGCCAATCAGACGATTCTTGATGGGTGTGAGAAACTGGGGTATGCTGTTAGCGAGGTTCCTCAGAACAATGGAAACCAACCTCATCCATGCGGTAGTTGCGGATTTGGATGCACTTGCGGGGTGAAACAAGGCGGAGTTGTGAATTGGTTGAAGGACGCCGCGGAGCATGGGGCTCTGATTCTAGACGAGACTACTGTGTTGAGGGTCAATCATGGTAACAAAAAGGCGACAGGAGTGGATGCATTGGTTAAAAATAAGACGAAATTACGGGTCAAGGCGAAGAAGGTGGTCGTTAGTTGCGGGTCTCTGCACACTCCAGCATTGCTGCAACGGTCGAAATTCAAGAATAAAAAAATTGGCCAGGGGTTGAAATTGCATCCATCGACTGTCGTGTTCGGTGGATACCCGAAAGAACTGGACGGGTTTGACGATCCGATTTTGACGACTGTCTGCAGCGAATTCATTAACCTTGATGGCCGGCACCATGGGCCGAGGTTGGAAACTGTGACGCAGCAACCAATGCTGGAATCGCATTTCATCCCGTGGAGAACTGGTGAGGGCATGCGGCAAGATTTGTTACGATACAACCACCAAGCGGCGATCCTTGTGATTGTTCGCGACCAAGGGTCTGGACGAGTGTTCACCACGTCGAAGCGGCCAATGTTGCCGCGGGTGGATTACAACCCTAATACATTTGACTGTTCGTCGAGTCATCGGGGGATTGTCGGAGCGGCGGATGTCTTGTATATCCAAGGAGCGCAGCGGATCATGACGCCATTATCGACGGTACCGGTATTTGAATCGTGCAAACCAATGGCGGAACGTACCATCACTGACCCAGAGTATGTGAGATGGAAACGGGTTCTGGAATCCAACAAAGTGAAGCCTCTGGACACGCCGCTTGGTAGTGCCCATCAAATGGCATCGTGCCGAATGAGCAACAAAGGCGCGTCCAAAGCACCATTGGATGTAAAGGGGAGACTGCACGAATGTGATAATGTGTTTGTGGCCGATGCGTCTGTGTTACCAAGTGCCTCGGGGGTCAATCCAATGATCACGACCATGGCAACGGCTCATGTTATTGCAGGGTTTGTGGATGACGAGCTGAAAAGTGTTTCCGCGGCGCCAAAGCTATGACTGAAATAGACCAAATACATGTTACCTGAAAAAGGTATCGTAGCCGATAAATTTCATAAAAGAAAAGCCGCTCGTCCGTGGAAATACCCAACCGCGGAATCCGGTTTGGAGCGGCGGCCGTACATCGGACCCGATCGAGCTCTCGATTTTTTTTTTTCTTCTTTAAGCTCATACGATGGATAATACATAAATGAGGAACGTACGCTCCATCAATACTCAACCAAAAAAACACACCCAGACGGAAATGAGTAAACTTATAGACTGGGACGGGGTTGATGACCAAGAAAACGTTCAGTCTCGACTGTCGTTGCTACACAAGTGGGTTCTATCTCTAATCCTCAGCGGTGCGGCCCTGGAATACACCGCATCGAGTTCAGTCTTTGGAACCTCGTCGACTCTTCTTGAGGACTACTTCAATACTTCTCGAGAATATGTTGCATGTACCACGGCATTGTACGTCTTTGCGCTTGCATTCTCGCCGATTGTCGGTGGCCCTGCTTCGGAAACTTTTGGACGGCGCCCGGTATACCTTGTTTCGTATTTCGGATACATTGCATTCCAATTCATGACAGCGTTTGGTCCGAATATCAGCACGGTGATTGCGGGCAGGTTCCTATGCTCGTTGATCGGAGGTACCGCCATGTCCAACACTCCTGCATCAATCAACGATCTATGGCCGCCCGACCAGGTCTCGAAATTCCTCAACATGAACTCTATCGGGCTGTTTGTTGGCCCAAGTGTGGGCCCGCTGATTGGAGGGTTTGCCAACCTGGCTGGTGTGCGATGGCCGGCCTATGTCATGTTGATCTGGAGCGGCGCGGTGTATGCCGGGATTGTGTTTATCCCGGAGACATTTCCGCCGGTATTGAAAGCGAAAAAGGCGGCCAGACTGCGGAATGAGACTGCGGATACCGAGTTGTATGCACAATGGGAAAAGCAAACCGGTGGGTTTTTCTCCAAGCTTGCCACGGCGTCGCAACGGCCTGTGATACTACTGGTGAAAGAACCAATGCTGGCCGTGCTGTGTGTATACCAGGGGTTGCTCCTGTCGATCATGTACCTGTTCACAGTCGCGTTCCCGATAATTTTTAAGAAAACGTACAACTTTACAGACCAGCAAGTCGGGCTGAGTTTCTTGGGGCTTACCATCGGCATGCTGATTGCCGCCGCAGGCGTGCCGGCTTGGGAAGCGCGGCGCCTCAAGGTGGTTGCACGCACAGGACAGACCTCACCGGAACTGGTTCTGCCTCAGATGTGTGCCGGGTCTGTGTTAATCCCTATTGGGCTGTTCATGTTCGCATGGACAATCTACGACAGCGTGCACTGGATCGTCCCGATTATCGGTGCCGGGATATTCGGCATTGGGTGCTACTGGAACTTCAACTCCATCATGGCGTATATTGTGCAGGTCTACGGTGGATACTCTGCTAGTGCATTGGCAGCAAATGTGTTTGTGAGGTGTATGATGGGCGGCGCATTCCCGATGTTTAGTGCCCAGTTGATAGAAGGCCTGGGGCAGCATTGGGCAATGTCGTTGATTGGGTTCCTGTCTCTGGCGCTCATGCCCTCGCCGTTTGTGTTTATAAAGTATGGACAAGTATTGAGAGCAAAGAGTGGGTTTGCAAAGTCGTGAAAAGGGGGATATAATAGAGTAATGTATAGAATCACGTCTACGCGCCGCACGAACTCTGGGCTCATCTTGAAACTACAATGTTTTTACCCAGTTTGTAATGTTTTTTTTATTTTATTTTATTTTATTAATTTACGCATTTTAATATTCCGGATCCTGTCTAGCTTGGAATTCCTGCTTATCTTCATCAGTTGCACCCAATGCCTTGTACAACCCACCATGAGGATAGCTTCTTGGCGCTGCTGGAGGTTCATCATGAGTCGAGAAAGTATAAACAGCCAACGAAAATGCGGCAAACAAAGCCATTGTGATCCCAGTGTTTCTCAACGCAACACTATCTGGGACTTGGTCGAATCGATCTGGAGACCAAACATCTACCGAATCATAGTATGCATACAATGGTTCGTCGAAGTTCCGACGTTGCTGTTGGTCATCGTACTTCAAATATGGGTTTCGATGATGATAGTATTCTTTTGGAATGTCTGGATAGTCTCCAATCAACCGGTCGTCGTTCAACCCGGCTTGAGCTTTTTGCTCGGCGTTCATTGGTTGTTGAGAAAGAGGCAGCGTTTCATTGTAGTTGGACACTACAGGCGATGGCGGTAGTGGATTGGTGGATGCATATCGTCGGAGGATGGAAGATGACAGCCGTTGCTGCTGACGAAGAATCGTTAATGTTCGACTCATCTTCGTGTACTGGTTGGTGAGTGTAAAGATGGAAAATGAATTAGTAGTGCAAAATTTGTCGTGATTCGATTGGCTCTTTGGGGTTTTGGGAGGAGACTTTGGGTTTTTGGTTCCTCCCAACCTTACCTCCACACCACTTTTTACCTGTCCCTTCTTCTTTTTCATCCTCTTTTCCCTTTTTTCCCAATTCCCAATTCCCAACTCGGATTTTTTTTTTTTGTAGTAAAACGAAAAAAACAACACGATTTAGCGCAACGCCACCTACAACGACGTTTAATTTCAACTTGACGCACGCCACAACCCTTCTAGACTACTGAAAATCTTGTGTGACACATCGCAAGGAAATTGTCTATCGATTGATGCCGCTTTTACACCAAGGTTGTATACAAATTTGTCAGTAAATGACGATGGCAAGGTCTCGAGGTAATGACACTCGTGGTATGTTGCCCCTGTTTGGCGGAGATATTTTTTTGCTAACCTCACAATTTATTAGACACGAAACGTCGAAAAGTCATCAATAAAAAGAATTCCAAATCAATCGCTGAGAAACGTGAAGATGCAATCGAATCACATCAACAAGAAATAACCCACATTTTGGATCGACATGACTCGAGAGTGCGGTTACTGTTCCATTTGGAAAAGTTTGTTTCATTAGTCAATTACGACCCAGAGTTAGCCAAGCAGGATAAATCTCAAGTATTTGAAGAATATCAACAGCAATATGATTTGTGGTCGAAAATCACCGATGAAAGTAATAATAATCGTGCTGGTCGTCGATCAACGCGTCGCCAGATTCGTCAACAGCAGGTCACTGCAGGGATTGATTCTCCAGAACCAAAACAGATTCAAACTCCACCACCGCCACAGGTGCAATCACCAGCTCCTGCACAGGTCGTGGTGAAGCAAGAGAAACGAACTACGAAACGCAAACGGAAGCAAGATCCTGTTGAAGAGGAAGTTGAAGAAGAAGAATTGGTTGATGGGGTGCCTGTAGGAACGGAAGTTGAAGTTTCTGGTGAAGATATAATGGTTGCACATCCGAATCATGTTGCACCAAAACCTCAATTCGGTGGATCATTAGATGCGTTTTTAAATTCTTTTGTATCATTGGATGATTTTGTCACTGAAGACCAACGGGATCAATACGTTGCCGAGATTGTTGAAACAAAGCGACGGATTGCTGATGGTAAGCGCCGGGGGTTGTTGACTGAAGAATCAGGTGCTACACCGGCTCTAGAAATGACGAAAAAGTTTATAGATCCAATGAAAAACGACGGGACGCATCGTTCGCATTTGATTCGGCATGGGCTGCATTTTTCCAAGTTGATGGCCGATGAACGCAAAGCACATCTTACCATGGCCAAGAAGACCGCGTATAATGTAACCAAATATTTCCTCCGGTTGAACAATGAAGCAGAGAGATTGCAGAAGGACCGCGATCGTCATTTGAAACAATTGGCGAGGAAAACTAGTCAAAATGTCGCCAAAAAGTGGAAAATAGCAGAACAAGTGGTTCAGAAACGCCGGGCAAGGATTCGTGAAGAGCAGAAACGTGAACAAGGGAAACTACGTATGAATGAAATGTTGGAGAATTCCGTCAAATTGTTGGAGTCTAGGATACCACTGGATGAAGAGGATCTTGAGCGTGAATTGGATATGGATGAAGAGGAGGAGGAAGAAGAAGAAGAAGAAGACGATGAAGATGAGTTGGATTCCGATGAAATGTCGTCTGATGAGGAAGATGATAATGGCGAAGAAGTCGAAGAGAATGATGCCATGCTGAGTGTGGAGGAACTCAAAGCCAAGTATGCGGCTCTGGAGAATATTGCACTTGACGAGGAAGAAGATGAGGTGGAGGAAGAGGTCGAGGAAGATGAAGATGAAGATGAAGATGAAAAGATGGAGCAAGCTGAAGATGCATCTGATCAGAGTATCGAGATGGATAGTGAAGATGAGAGTGAGGTTGAGAGTGAGAGTGGAGAAGAAGAGGCCGAAGAGAATAATACGCTGGCGTCGTTATTTGGGAGACCATCAGAGCCACAGGCGGAGGTGACCGTGGACGTGGACGTGGAGGAGGAAGGAGCGGAAGTGCCATCGGAAGATGAGCCGCACGCTCCAAAGGTGGAGGAAAACGGCCATATTAATGGGAATGGCACCCAAGAAGCTGAGCCAGAGCTTGTCACAGAATCCGAGGCTGAACCAAATGGAGAAGAAAAGCCAGAAGCCGAAGAAATCGAGGAGATTTCTCGCGACGGTTCCACCGAAGATGTTGTACACTACAAAGGACGAACGGAAGTTCCATTTCTTCTTCGAGGCAATCTCCGAGAATATCAACATTATGGTTTGGATTGGCTTGCAGGGCTGTACAACTCTGGCACCAACGGTATCCTTGCTGACGAAATGGGTCTCGGAAAGACGATTCAAACAATTGCCCTGATTTCTTACTTGGCATGTGAAAAGCATATATGGGGTCCGCATTTGATTGTGGTTCCCACGTCGGTCATGTTGAACTGGGAAATGGAATTTAAACGGTTTGCTCCAGGGTTCAAAGTCATGACTTATTATGGAAACCCTCAGCAGAGGAAAGAAAAGCGTCGCGGGTGGAATAAAGAAGACGTTTGGCATGTATGCATCACCAGTTACCAATTGGTATTACAAGACCAACCGGCATTTCGACGGAAAAAGTGGCGGTATATGATTCTTGACGAAGCACATAATATCAAAAACTTTCGGTCTCAACGTTGGCAAGCATTGTTAAATTTCAATTCTGAACGACGGTTGTTGTTAACTGGTACCCCATTGCAAAACAATTTGGTGGAATTATGGTCGTTGTTGTACTTTTTGATGCCTTCGAGTCAAGGAACTGTAATGATGCCTGAGGGGTTTGCAAATCTACAAGATTTCCAAGAATGGTTTGCAAGACCGGTGGATAAAATGGTGGAAGAAGGTGGCAACCAAGACGACCCGACTGCAAATGAAGAAACACGAAAAACGGTTTCCAAACTGCATCATATTTTACGACCTTATTTATTGAGACGATTGAAAGCGGATGTGGAGAAGCAAATGCCGGCCAAGTATGAACATGTGGTGTACTGTCGGTTGTCCAAACGTCAACGGTACTTGTATGATGATTTTATGAGCCGTGCTCAGACCAGAGCGACGCTGGCTAGTGGGAATTATCTCAGTATTATCAATTGTCTAATGCAACTCCGGAAAGTTTGTAATCATCCTGATTTGTTTGAAGTACGACCTATTGTCACATCAATGGCGTGTAACAAGTCGGTGATTGCGGATTTTACCACCACGGATTTGTTGATTCGAAAGCAATTGTGGGAGGCTGAAGATGAAAAAGTGGACTTGTCGGTTATTGGTTTGAGTAATATCACGCGGCATGAAGATTTGAGTACTCATGAAGCGAAATCCGGGCTGCAATTCACCGCGCATAATACAATGCTAAAGGAGTTGAAAACGTTGAGATATGAAACGTCGCATGATGTACCGGAATTGGATCTGTCCACAATGAATGGTCATGCCGAGTATATGGCTTGGTTGGCCAATTGCAGCAAAGCTTCCAAATTGGAACAGACGTTATATGTCAATCGATTCCGAGCCACTCAAAGGCCAATTTATGGCCGCAATGTGATTTCAATGGTGTCATTGAAAAAACCTCGAGTATCCAAAGCTGTGGATTGGGATAATGTTGACATGAGTGGGTGGGAAGTAACCATTGGGCAACGCGAAGAACAAATGTCGCAAGTTATTGACAAGTACTCTTTTGTAACACCAAATGTCGTATGCCTGGATCGTGCTGCATTGGAACTAGGGTCAGAACCAATGAAATTGTTGGAACCATACCGACAGGATCCATTGTTCCACAAGTCTCAAGCCAAATTGACAATTGCATTCCCGGATAAACGGTTGTTACAGTATGATTGTGGGAAATTGCAAAGAATGGCGTTACTAATGCGCGATTTGATTGATGATGGCCATCGTGCATTGATTTTCACTCAAATGACCAAAGTTTTGGATATTCTGGAACAGTTTTTGAATATTCATGGCTGGAGATACCTGCGATTGGACGGAGCTACCAAGATTGAAGAACGGCAAGTCTTGACTGAACGGTTCAATAACGACCCCAAAATCCCAGTGTTTATTTTGAGTACCAGGTCCGGTGGTCTTGGTATCAACTTGACTGGTGCTGATACTGTTATTTTTTACGACAATGATTGGAATCCGTCAATGGATAAACAATGTCAAGATCGATGTCATCGAATTGGTCAAACTCGAGATGTTCACATTTATCGATTTGTTAGCGAATACACTATTGAAAGCAATATTTTGAAAAAGGCTACGCAAAAGCAGTTGCTCGACAATGTGGTTATTCAAGAAGGTGATTTCACTACGGATTATCTGCACAAGTTGAGTGTTCGAGACATGAT
>JAKTPN010000316.1:0-112025 GCA_030557665.1 Blastobotrys apis
TGCGGCCAGGTATCACTCCTACGGCTCTTCAACAACGGCTGAGAATCGTGTTGGCGCTGAGTGAGGTGCAGTTGGTGCTCCAATGGTTATCAGAGCGTGGGAATATTGAATCCGGAGAGTGTGAAGGATATTGGCCTCGTGAAAGATGGTACGTCGATGCACTTCAGTAGCTTTAAAACTGTCTCTTCTTAAATATAAGTTATTTTGATATTTTTGAGTTCTAAAGCTTAGATTAATGGAAAAATATATTTGGTATTACCATATGGCCTCGTTGTGTTTCCACAATAGCTCACGGAAAGCATGTCCCACGGGCTCGCATTATCTCGCAATAATTGGCTAAAGCACAGATTAAATCGCCGCAGATAGCGAGGCGAGGCATTTTCGATGATGGTGTATCAATGCGGCGCGGATTTACCGTGCATGCGGCGTTACCCGGCCTATACGGAATGTTTCATTTTTATGTGACAACGACAGAAAGTTAAATAAAAAAACATACTCCCAAAATACAGAGGCAGGGTGTTTAAAAGGTTCTGAAAGGTTCTGTTTTTGCGTGTTTTTTAAACGGAACGAGGAGTCCGTTCTGAGGGGTTTGATATTATTTGATGAGCAGTGAAAACGGATCAGTTCCTCCTCGTTCAGGGGAGGCGGCGGAAGCACCTCGTCGGAAAAAGCGAAGAGCCGTATTTCAACGACCCAAAGCATCGGTGATAGATCAAACGCAGGCTAGCAAACCACAAAAGAAAATAACTGAAGACGACAACGATGATTTTTTCAGACCGGAATCGTCGCCTTTTGAGATTATGGAAGCACAAAGGAAAAAAAAGCGCTTGGAGTTTGAAGAAAATGAACGAAGGGTGGAGTCGGAGAATCAAAGGGAAAAAGAACGGCTGGAAATGGAACATCAAGCCGGTTTGGCACAACAGCAAAGAATTAGTGGCGGGATGTATGATACCCAGGAACAAGATGACCATGGTGTGGTATTTTTTGTCGACGATAATGATAACGACGAAGAGGGGAATATTGGGGAACCACATATCGCCGCAGATGCTAACAAAGGCAATCCACTGCAGCCAGAAGGAGAGAGCGATGAAGATAATGACGACTACATTGACGAGAGTGGGTTAATGGAAAGCAGTGATATTGAAATTATTGAGGACTATTCCTCGAGACCAGATACCAGCCAAGCACAAGGCGCTCAGTCAGATCGACATGCTGACATAAATGATACCGGATATGTTAGCAACGACGAGTCAATACAACAGTATCTTGATCTGGGTATTGATTACGATGTTGCCAAATCCATGGTTGCACGGGAGAAAAATGCAAAGTCGGTGCGGCGAGAGTTCCCGGTCACTATTTATTTAAAGGCAGAAAACAATGCACTGTCTAAATTCGACCATGTTTTTGAAGTTAAAAGTACCGAGCCGTTCAGCAAGCTCAAAACTGATTATTTGAATTATTTATTAAAGCAGGAGGTCACGTCTTCATTGTATCAACTTGCTAGTGGGGCGGATTTTGTGCACCGGAACATGCAGATTCTACCGTCATCGACGCCGTTGGTGCTTAAAGTGACGGAAATGGATCCGACATTGACAATGAAAGTCATGTCCGCTGACGAATACGAGGAAATAATAAAGGAACGCGAAAATGAAAGTATGTTGATGCAGCAGCAACAAGAAGAACATTTATCAGGGGACGACGGGGACCAAGAAGAATCTGATAATCAGCAAGAAGAGCAGACCAATCCTCAACAGGAAGCAGGGTTCAGAGTGGTTCTCAGAGGAGCAGATCAACAGGAATATGACGTTCGAGTCAGGCCAGAGACAAATTTAGCGTTACTGGCGGAATTTTATCGAAAAAGTGCAGGGCTGGACCAAAATGCAAAGATTCGATTGTCATTCGATGAAGAAACACTTGATTTACAGGACGTTGTCAGCAACACTGAACTGGAAGAGGATTTCACGATTGACGTGTATATAGCCTAACACAAAATTCTTTTTTACGTAATTAAGAATAATATTCATGAGTAATGTTGAGAAGTTTACCTATCCCACGCTACCTAATATCGAGGGAAAGATGTGTCTACACGCTCCGACCACAGATCCAAACCACCTTTAATATCAAAAACCTGTGATAACCCAAACTGTTCCTTGATCAATTTGACGCCCCTCTGAGAATCATTGCCATATCTACAGCATACGTATACTGGCTCCTGGAGATCATTGCTGTCAAGTTTGGCTGTACCATTATTAAGCGCCATGACCGGAGCATTAATAGAGTTTGGCAAGGCACAGATATCAAACTGCGATTTTTCACGTACATCCACCAGCGTATGTAGAGTTGAAGACTGTAGCAATTTGGAGTAATCCTCAACTGAAACTCGTTCTTCAGGACTGATATCCACAGTGGTAGGTTTACCGCAGAATTCAACGTAGTCGACAGCGCCTGTTTCAATCGTCTCACGGGACACCTCTGGAGTATCACCGCATACCTTGCAGGTATTTTTACGCCCTCTCATCCGCATATACCTCCACTGGGGCGTTGAATAAGCGCTGAATATCGTCAATCCAGGTGTGAATCCTTCTTCCATAATTTCATCATATGCACAAGTCAACACTTTGATAGCTTCAATTGCCTGCATTACACCCATCACGCCCACCACAGGGCCAATAATCCCGCCATCGCCACATGATAATACACTATCTGGAGGAGGAGGAATCGGGAAGAAGCATCTATAACATGGACCCTCCTTGTAGTTGAGAATTGAAAGCTGGCCGTCGGTTTTGAGCGCCGATGCAGACACGAGCGGGATCCCTAGTAAAACCGCAGTGTCATTAATAAGATAGCGAGTGGCTGGCGTATCAGTACAATCTAGAACTAAGTCGTAACCTTCAAATATATCAAATGAGTTGGATGGTAAAAGTCTTTCACTGTGGATTACCACTTGTACATTAGGATTTGATCTGCGGCTGTGATTAGCGATTGCTGGGTTCAAATGGAAGACAACCTACTCTGCAATGAACTGCTTTGCAGATTCAGACTTTAGCATGCCCACTTTTGTTGTACTATGTAAGATCTGGCGATGCAAATTTGAACTGTCAACTGTGTCGTTGTCTACAATTCCGATAGTACCTTTTACTAATGTTAGTTCTTTTGGAATTAAGTTAGCCAAATCCAGAACATACCGACACCCGCACCTCCAAGATATGCTAAGACTGGACACCCGAGTCCACCTGCTCCAACAACTAGTACTTTCGAATTTTTCAATCGCAGTTGCCCTATACAGGTATCTGTTAGTATTTTCCTTGTTTGCATGATCTAGCGTCGGTTATAAAACGACCATACCTTTGAGCCCCACCTCCGGCATGATCAACTGGCGACCGTATCGTCGATATTCCTCGAGAGAAAGTTGAACATCTTTCTTTTCCAACTTTTCTTTTAATCTTCGGTTTTCTTCTCTCAGTTCTTCCATGCTCATTGCAGTTTTTTTAAAAAAATGGAGATTAAAGTTCGAATTTTCGACTCGGCTCCCAGGGCATAAAATTCACTCCCAAATTTTTTATTCCATTTCTTCACCACTTTTATTTCATCACAACCAAAAAAATACAGAAGAAAATCCGTTTTTGTTTTTGATTGACAAGAGACAAAGATGGCCCCTCGACGTGTTATTACGCCAAAACTCAACAGTTCACGGCAAAGAACGCCGTACGATCGGCCAGTTAACCCCTCGACTCCAAATCGGCGTCATCAAACTGTATGTTGATAATTTGTTTTCTATTTTCGCTAACATTTAGGCGACTACTCCTGGAAGCGGCCTTTTTTCAAGGGTAAAAAGCTTTTTGACACCAAGAAGATGGAGGGAAAACGACGAAGATGGAGACCAATCAATGAGAGACGAGGGCTCAGAGCATGAAATTGAAACTCCTGATCGTGTATTCAACTTTCCGCCACCAGTAGTACCAAGACCAAACTTGGACCAGTTCAACGAATTCGAGCAAAACCGATCGACTCCGGTAGCAACACCAAGTTCCACTGATCCAAGCGGACTAGGACATACATTCCTGGATTCTACGTCGCCAAATCACCGCTTGGCTGATTTTTTTCGACAAAAGGGCAGCTCTCAACTGACTGAAATGGAAACAGAAGGTGTCATGTCATTGATTCGACAGGCGGCTGAACAAAACGAATCGTTGGTAGATTTTAATTCGGCTGACCGCCATAATGACAGATCTCGACGTCAATCCACCTCCCCAAGTCAATCGTTTTCTACTCCGATTCGGGGAATGAGATCCAATGAATCACTTGGACCGGTTGCTCAGTACAGTCCGTTATATACCCCAAGAGCAGGTGGGTCATCTGCAAACACTTCAGTAGATGAAGGTCACGGGTCTGGACATCATAGCACTTTGCATTTTAACAGTATTCCAACTCCCTATCGGCCAGCTGTTCGAACTACTCCTATGAGAAGCAGAAGTGCATCAATCGAGCCACCACAGTCGTCCGCAACTTCCAGCGTCACGTCTATAGAAGAACACCAGGACATTCAACTTCCAGCAGAGAAGAAACAAAAAAAGTCCCCAGTGGAAAAACCAAAGGAACAGAAAAAGCTGAGCCAAACTGCATCTGCATTACTTTCTTTGCTTGGGGATCCATCTGAGAAGGAAAAGAAGTCGAACAAGGAGGAGGTTCCAGAAGATATCCGAGAATTCGTCAACCCATATGCATCAAGCTCTCGAAAATCGTCAGCAAAGAAACAAGCGAAATTGAAGGCAAAGCAATCCGAGTCTCCAATGTCCAAGCAAAATGACAGCAGCTCTAGTCCTTCTAATTCGTCTGCGGCTTCAACTCCAAAGAAGAACGATGCTGTCACCGAGCTACAACGAACAATGCCAAAGGACAAGGTTTCATCGCCATCAATTGAGAAATACACTCACAAGCCAGCTCGATCTTCCAATTTACGCCAATCAATGATTGCTAGTCCAGACTCGTCCCCAGAAAAGTCAAAGCCAAAGCAAGGCGGTACAGCTGCTTGGTCTCCAGCTGGTAATGATGTGAAGCCATTTGAGTTCAAGTCTCCAGGTGCATACCCGCCAAAGGAAAAATTGTATCCAGATTTGGAAAATTCTTCGGAAAAGATGGCTACTGATCCTCAAGTGTCGTCCGCCGCACCTGCAAATGGTTCCGCCGCACAACAACAAAAAGGAGGCTTGTACCCAACAATTGGTCAAGCAAACTCGTCCAGCATGTCTGGTTCGCCGGATAAGGCTATTTCTCCGTCCAAGCCATTGGTAGCGCCAACTCCAACGGACAAGCGGACAAACGCTGCCCCCAAACCGTTTCAGTTTGGCAAGACTGCGGCCCCTGACAATACTGGTTTTGAATCCAAGCCCACTGCTGCCAGTTCTAGCAGTACGGCTGAGGATGAACCAGAACCAAATGCGCCTGTATTTTCATTCGCCAAACCAAGTGCTCCTGCGTCATCGGGCAACACGATCTCGGCTTGGTCTCCTTTAGGTGCAGCTCCAGCTTCTGCACCAGCTGCTACTCCAGCTGCTACTCCAGCTGCTATTCCAGCTACTACTCCAGACTCAAACCCTGAAGTGGAACAGTACAAAAAGCTATTTGAATTTCCACGGCCTGAAATTGTAACTACTATTGCATTTAGCAATCAAGAAGAAATTGATAGATTGAAACGAGAAGTGTTCAAATTTTGAGCGGAAAAAAATATAGTAGTAATTTTATTTATATAGCCAATATTAATCAGCTTTTTGTACACTTTGATCCGCAGCCCAAGCCCTGTTTGTACTTATTCAGCTTGAACACTCGTGCAACAGCTCTCTTTTATGGTGGGAATTTTGTCTCGGTTAAGTAGTCGTTTAGGCGGGAGAAAATATCACGCCAGCGCTAGCGGCCTGGGCCAGGCGGAGCCCCTTTTCTCACTACACCAACTCGTCCTCTCGCAAGTTGTCTTTTGTTTTTAGTACCACTTAAAACAACCACAAAGAAAGAAAGAAAAAATATGACAATGAATGTACTACTAATTGGCGGGGCTGGGTTCCTCGGGCTTCATCTTATTGACCAATTCTGGCAAATGGATCAACGGCCGAACATACACGTTTTCGACATTCGAGAGCTTCCACCAGTGTCCAAGACGTTTTACAAGTTTGATGCGGACCAAATCACAACCCATGTTGGCGACTTGACCTCAGAAGCTGATATCATCAAAGCCATCGAGGCATGTAAACCAGACGTTATCGTTCATTCAGCGTCGCCAGTTCACGGGATGGGCAAACAGATTTATACCAAGGTCAACGTCGACGGTACCCGTAACCTGATCAACTGCGCAAAGAAACTCGGCATCAAAGCATTGGTGTACACTTCTTCTGCAGGTGTTGCCTTCAACGGAACAGATGTAGTCAATGAAGACGAAACCAGTCCATATCCTCAAACACATATGGATGGATACAACGAAACCAAAGCCGAAGCTGAACAAATGGTTCTCGGTGCCGCTAGCGAGTCTTTTAAAACTGTTGCTCTCCGGCCAGCTGGTATTTTTGGCCCTGGCGACCGACAATTAATCCCTGGGTTGCGACTAATGGGTCACCGGGGCCAGCATAAAATTCAGCTTGGTGATAACTTGAACCTGTTTGACATAACTTATGTGGGGAATGTTGCACATTCCCATGTTCTTGCTGCTCAAAAACTTTTGGATCCATTAGGATCTAAAGAAGTATCGGGTGAAGCGTTCTTGATCACCAATGACTCTCCAATTTACTTTTGGTCTGTGGGTCGTGCTGTATGGAATTATGACGGACTCAAGGGCCCAGGCAAATTTGTCATTCCAAGAAAATTTGGTATCTTATTAGGGTACTTGTCAGAATGGGGTTGTAAACTTGTTGGTAAAGAACCAAGTTTAACTGCATTCCGAGTAAGAACTACTTGTGCCAAACGGTATTATAACATCACAAAGGCAAAGACATTACTTGGATATAAGCCGCTGACTAATTTGGAAGAAGGAATTATATTAACTTTGAAATCCATGGATGAAGTTGATCATCAAAAGAAGGAGTAATCAAACGAGAAGCGAGAGAGGAAGAAAGAAAAAAAAGAGAATAACTTGAATAATGCTAATCTAGAGATTAAAAAGGTTACGGAGCATATGCATATCTAACAGCAAAAGCTACTCCAATAGTGTATATAGCCCATACCAATGATGAAGCTTGGATGTAAATCATCATGGCGCCCATTGGAATCAATGTAGCGTATGAAAGTAATTTGAATGTGTTGGCACCAGATTTTTCAGCTTCGGTATTATCTTGTGTTGGTTGGGCTTGGTCATTAAGAGATGGTTTAGTTCGAGTAGGTCCGGTCTCTTTTGCAAATCCGTGGTTATCCATAGATGTTGATTCAGTTTTGGCTTTTTCATAGTCACTTTTTTGTCTTAATTCCCTCAACTTGGACTTCATTTCTCGAAGCTCTCGTTCCTTGGTTCGTTGTTCTTTTTCCGCTTGTCGTCGTTCCTCTTCAGTCATGTTGGCGAATGGGTCTTCTTCTTCGTCTTCTTCATCGTCACCGCCTTGTTTTCTATACTCCGGATCAATGAATGCGGCTTCAATCTTATAATTTGTATCAAGTGTGGTATTGTGCCAGGTACTATTAGCGAGGGGATTTTTCGTAATTCCAATTCCAAACTTTTCCTTGAGCTTTTGCTTAAACGATTTCCCTTCACCAGAGGGCGCCCGGCTGTCATCTTCCTCGTCGTCGTCGTCTTCGTCTTCTTCTTCTTCGTCATACTCGTCCTCTTCATCTTCGTCATCATCTCGATTATATCCATCACGGTCGTTTCCTGGATATGGTCTCAGCATTGGAGGTAAGGTATCAAATATTCGGTCTTCAATCGGTCTATCGTCAAAAAAGTCACCTCCTCGGCCCAATCCATTGTCGTACTCTCGGTATCCGGGCGGGTATATGTTGTTGTTTCTATCTCCATAATCGGGGCCATCATCATAATCGTGACCTCCATCATAATCGTTGTCATCGGGGTAGTTAAAATATGGCGGCGGATATCGAGGAGGTGGTGGTGTTTCTACCGGTCGAGGATATTTTCTGGGCCCCTCTGGAGCTTGTGGTTGTCTTCTACCTTGACGTCGGCGAGGCCTTGCTGGTACTGCCGGGGGAAAAACAGCCTGTGGCGGAGGCAATGGCCGGGGCGGTATTTCTTCTAATTCATTCTCTGGATCCTCAACAGGGTCGTACCGATCTTGAAACTCGCCGTCACCAACCATTTCATCTTCTTCAAAGCCATCATTGATCCGCTCACGGTATCTGCCAAATGTCGGCCGATCGTCAGGCTCATCTTGTCCATCATTTCTAAACGGACTTCGACCCCGATACCGGCCAAGTCTTGATGCCTCGTCATTATATTCTTCCGAATCGTCAATATCTTGGTCTGGCCCTGATTCATCAAGTTCTTCTGGTTCTTCGTCACGAAGCCGATCACGGTACCGGTGCCGGTCAAAGATTGGCCGATCTGCAGGGTCCTCATCAGCCGCATCCTCTTCGTCCTCTCCATCATCAACAGAATCTTCTGCACCATCATAATCGCCACGGACCATTTCACCATACCTAGCGCGATTACCTCTTCGAGATTGGTCTGGTTGTGGGTCACGAACCATTTCATCAGTATCGGGGATATCATCACCTTGGTCATTCTGGAATCGGCTGCGATACCTACCAAAATACGATCCATCCCTATCAGCATTATCATACGGACCAGGGCCATTAATATCGCTGGACGGATCAAAGTTCCCTTCTTCATCTTTGTATGGAACAGATGGACTGTCGACCAGACCTTGGCGGTATCTCTCGCTACGACGTTGATCTCCATGTGGTAAAGGACGTGGGCCGAACCTGGTCTTTTCCCCAGCATATGAACCCTTGCCGTATAGCCCAGAACCGGCATCACCACGTCTAGGATCAGTGCTACCCAGCTTGTTTCGATACTTGCCGAACGCCATCTCACTTTCATCCATATAACCTGTACCACCATCAAACGATCCGCGATGATTGTCCACAAATCCTGGCTCACCATCTCCAGCACTAACACTACCATCATGGTATTTGCCAAAGAAGTCTTGCTCTTGATTCATCCCTGGATCAAAATATGTATCAGTTTCACCTTCGGGTTCGTTGGATTCAAGCTTGTCTCGCAAATAACCTCCACCGCGGTCCGCCAATTTATCACGGAATCGTCCACTTTCTTCCTCTTGCTCGGGTTCTGGAAGAGGTTGATCTTGCGGGGAATCTGCTAGGGTATCTTCCTCTGGAGATGGGTTATTATTGGTAAAATCAAGACCTGGTATCCTTGGAGCTGGAAGCTGAGCCTCTTCACCATTATCAGAAAAATCATTACCTGGTGACTTTTCTTCTGCTGGGGATTGCGGTTGACGCTCAAATTCGGGTTCTCTGCCCCTTATCAAACCATTTCCATAATCATCGTCCGATCCTTCATCAAAATCAAACTCGGTGCCTGGAAATGGGAAAGGCATCATATCATCGCGGTGTTGAAAATCAGAATCGCCTTCAAAACGGACAAACTCAAACTCTGAGATAGCCAAAAGGCTATCACATTGATTTTGAGCAAAAGTTTGCAGGTATATAAAATCGGTCTGTTATTTTAGTTAGAAAAATTTGCCGCTGAGGTAGTAAACAAATGGGGATATCAATAGACCTACATTGGAAGTACAAGTTTGAGCACATTCACCACTGGTATCTCTCACTGCTGCACATTGACATTCTGCGTCAGATTCTGAACAAAGGAAGTATGCCTGGTGAACTTTTCCAAGGCATGCTCTTAACTGGTCCAAGTCCTGTAATATGGATTAGTTTTGTTTTTTTCTAGCCGCCAGATTGCTCATTTATCATACACATCCATCATCCGCTAAGACAGTACAACTGGACCATACCAAGAAAGGTATTAACAAAGAATTTAATCGGACCATCTCTGTGTAGCGGAAGAAAGAAAGAAAAAAAGAAAAAAAAAACTTAGCGCCGGATATTAAAGATTGTCGTCAAGTAATAAAAAAAATTAAGCGCGGGTCGGGTCCGGAATTGAATATTTTCCCCACAGATCGATATCTCGCGTTGGGTCCGAGACTTGACCGACGTACAACTCACACCCCAGATCTTGTCGACCTGACATCAACTATGTTTCGATTTGGTGGATTAAAGCTGACCCAAGCTGGAACCACTCGAAGGTGGTTCTCATCAGGGAAGATTATTTGTAATCTTGCGACCTCTGAGTCTGTGATTTCCCAAAGGGCCAAGGAAGATATTAAAGATGCGGAATGGATACAAGATCTTCTAAATAAAAAAGAAGGTGGCGGATATATCGTTTCCAATGCTGGTATACTCGCTACTCCAGTAGCTTGGGGTGATCTAGTAAGTTGCCTTGTTCTTTTCCCCAGTATGAGCTAACTTCCAAGGATTCGTTTAATCATGTCAACAATGTTCGGTATTTAAAGTGGTTCGAAGAGGCAAGAGTCAACATGTTTAATCGGTATATAACCCAGAAACCGGGTAAAGGGTTCGAGACTTTTATGACGCTGAAGGGAGTTGGGCCAATCATTCGGTCTGTTGACTTAGCATGGCGATACGTATGTTTTCGGTATAGAATTGAGAAAAAAATGCTAACAAATTTGAATCCAGCCTATCACACTTCCAGATAAGATTACTGTAGTACACAGATTAACTCCGATCACCGAGCCTGACAGGTTTGTACTTGAAGGGGTGGTTGTCAGTCATAATGCGAAGAAGGTGGCTGCTCGCATTAAGGAGACTATTGTTACGGTGGATTATGTTAACGGAGGAACAAAAGCGCCGATTCCGCAGTCAATTGTCGAGGCATTTAATGAGCGTCTGCAAGAACAAGAGCAGTACAAATAGCTTTCTAGAATGTCAAAATAGTCTTGTTCTATTTTTGTTGCATGTATACGCATGATTATCACTTTATTTGTGTATCCCCGCAATTTTGCTCTACTCTAGTTCTACCCTTTTAGTCAACACGTGCGTACCTGGCCTAAGTATACATAAAAGTCCATGGGCGTTTATTGCTTTGGTTTGAAGAGGTATAAGATGTTGTCTGCATGTTGGTTGTACGATGTCTCCACATTACATTTCGCTGAATATACTGCATTGTTTCTGCGCCGCATGCGGCTGAATATTCAAATGCATTAAGTGGTGTGGTTTATATACATATATCATCATCATAGGCACAATATATTATTAGGAGATCGGGGAGTCAGAACTGGGAACTCAATTTTCGTTCCTTCAGTGAGCAATCTTTTTGCCCTGCTCGAACTCTTTAATATCCGGTACCAACCAGCCATAGTCACCCAATTCACAGTTTCTCTCTGGCCATCCAATAATGACTGAAACCCTACACGGTCCTTGGATAGTTGTGCCGCCCTTTCTTTGTCGTTACACGACCAGTACCTGTGATTAGTCGTTTCCCATGGTACTGTTTTTGAAATATCGCTTTCACAGGCACTGCTTGCGGTTGCAGAATTGGATAGGTAAACTGTCTTCCGGAGGCATTACTACAAGTATTAGATATCGTGAAATGAAAGCATTGCTGGAAGACTTACCAATAGGATAGAATTAGACAGCGCGTCTCTCGATTCGGAGGAAATAAAATTGGTGGGGGGATCAGAGAGAAACGCGTTGGTAAGTAATTTGGGCCATGACGCGCATGCGCATTTAACTACCACCGTGATAAAACTTTAATTAGGATTGACTTGTTTTGAAGCTGCAAAATATAAAATGACAGGCTTCTTAAAACTAAGCAGAAGTACTTACTTTTTACAATCCAAAGCGAGCTAATGCCGTAACTTATACACTGTCGACAAAGATCTCTTTCTCAAGCTTGGAATAGTGAGTAAAGAACGTTGAAAAGAGCTTCACAGAGTATTCCACATCAGCAGAACCTGCAGTTTCTCGACAAGAGTGCATAGACAGTTGTGGATTACCAATATCCAGAGTTCGCACTCCGAGTTTGGATGCTAGGATTGGGCCGATGGTTGAGCCGCACGCGGAATCATTTCTAACCACAAACAACTGCAAAGGAACTTTGGCGATATTAGCTGCGTTTTGAACAACCAAAATACCTGGAGAATTGGTAGCATATCTCTGGTTGGCGTTGACCTTGATAACCGGCCCCTTATTCATTGATGGCCGGTGGTTATCTTCGTGCTTGCCGCTGTAATTTGGATGAACAGCATGAGCCATATCGGCAGAAACCAAAAAAGATTTGGAAAATGTTTCAAAAGGGCTAGATGCAGTTGGAGCAGTTGCATTTTCGATTGGTAAAGATGCTAAACGCGTCATCACCGCAAGCAACAGATTAGAATCAGCGCCTTGAGCAGAAGCAGAACCAATTTCTTCGTGATCGAACAAAGTGATCATTCGGATACTATCATCGTCTGCAAGAGAATCTGCTTCAATAGACTCAATCAACCCTTGAACAGCTGGATACGATGAGCCCAAATTATCCAACCGAGGAGAATAGATAAACTCATCTTTGATTCCACCTAGTCGAGATTCTTGAGTATCATACAACACCAATTCAAAGTCCTGGATAGCAGATACTTCGCATCCAGTTTCCTTAGCAATAAGCGCTAGGAAATCATTTTGATGTCGCGATTTAATATCGCCGATAGCGTTGAAATCGGCTGATTTGGACTTTTCTTCTTCCTTGTCATCTTTCTTGTTCAATTCTTCTTCAATTAAACCAGAAATTGGATACATGTGAGTTTCCTTGTTGATCTCCAGTTTTGTGTTCACATCCCGGTCCAAGTGAATAGCCAATGTTGGGATCCGAAGAATTGGCTTGTCGATTTTTACCAACTTTGGTACAAACTTTGATCCTTCTTTGACAAAGACTCGACCAGCAACAGACAAATCACGATCAAACCAAGTATGCCACAATCCACCACCATAGGTTTCTACACCGACTTGGTTGTAACCATGAGCACTCTTTTTGCTCTTTGGCTTGACACGGAACGTTGGACTATCAGTATGAGCACCGACAATCGAGATACCATTGCCAGGTGCCCATTTTTGACCAACTCCAAACGCTACAATTGACGACCCGTTTCTAGTCAAAAAGTATTTTCCACCTCTTTGTACCTGTGATTCCCATGAATCACGCTCGGAGATTTCTTTGAACCCAGCGGCAACGAGAAGTTTTTTCGATGTGCTTACCGCATGATACGGTGAAGGAGAAGCATTGACAAACGACAATAGCTCTAATTTGTTAGACGGATCAAGATTGGAAATAGTTTTGACTTTTTCATACCGTTGGCGTATTGTTTAGACATTGTTTTATGGGACACGTTTTGAGAAAGAAAGAAAAAACCCACAAAAAGAGGATAAGTTTGCCGTGTTATAAGCACCGCTCTCCGAAAAGCGATGCCCTACGGCGCCATATGCATTCGCAGCGCTTTCAATAAATATTTTTTTTTGCGGGGAGCCAGCGCACGCGTCTCTCCCGCACAGAGTCTGCGGCGCAATTTGTTTCATTTCATATTTACTCAGCGTCTAATAGTTCATCGCCACAATTGCTTGTCTGATCAAATCCTTTCCAAAATAACAAAAAGATATAATCCAGCTTCTGAACAAGTTTGCACAGTCAAAACAAACCATCAAAGGGATAACCTAACCCTGTTCTCTCATTTCGAACTTGTTTGCATGTTGTGTTGCCAGTAATATCATTTGTTACCGGTCGGAAAAACAACATGTGCGCCTGGTTCATTGAAGCGCGTTCGATTTGGCCGCATGATAATGATGCATCGACAGCTGAATATCCATTGCCTAATGGTAACACGTGGAATGAGAATAGGCGAAAGATGAGCGATGTGTGGGATATAGAGCCAGATGTAGGACTGTTTAAACGACCTCGCAAAAAACACAATGCGGCGTCAGTTAGCTACAGCATTTCGCCACTAGAAACTGATGTTGAAATGAAATCGGATGTTAAGGGGTATCGACACAAGGTTGACCCGCCTTCAGGAATTTCATCAGCATCATTACCAATACAACCTGTGGAGTCTGTTCACAGCGGCGCTAGTAGCTTTGCTAGGTTTCAGGAGAGATTTCGCAATCATTTGCATAGAAAGGAACAACGAGGAAGAGTATGGGCAAGGGTGAGACAGTTTGTCCCCCACAGACGTTATAAGTCGTTACATTCAGGGGCATGGGATGATTCAGAAGGGACCAATGAAGTACAGCCTACAAATTCGTCGACATTAGTGGACAATGATTACCATCCTTTTTCTTTTGGACACCAGTCAAAAAACTTCAGCGTTCCAGTGAACAATACCGGTATCACATCGGGACAAGCAGATTGGTGGACGTCTTGTTCCACTGCAGTAAGTGATTATAGCCCTGATAAAATTAAGGAAGTGTTGACCGCCATGTCATCTGTAGCTAAACGCAGTCCTCCACAATTCAAACGACATTGGTTTACGCAAAAGGTGAGTGGTTTGAAAGGCAGTATTCGGAGGGCATTCAAACGGCAATAAGGACGTTGACCAGGTACTAATTAATTTCTTTTATAATTCTAATTCCCGGATTCAAAAATAATTTTTGTCGATAGCTAATGAAATGATGCATATTTTTCCTTGGAACATGAGCCCCACGGTACGGACTATATCGATAGCTTTAGTATGCCTTTAACATTTATCAACGGGTTTAGCTATTACCTTGTATCATTTTGGGGCACTGGTTTCGTCATTGGGGCCGCTAAGCATAATACGACGCCTCGCGCGGCTTTCACGAATACTTGAAATACTTGAGTGAAACCTCTCTGTTGATAGTCCATCCTAGAAAACGGTCTCCACGGATGAGACGACCTAAAGTATTCCAGATTAGTATGGTGTCTGACAATGGGGCGGCTCCATAGTACGCCGCTCGAGCACGTAATTGTGTAAGCTTGCAGGGTGTAGCGATGACGTGACAGAATTTCGCCTACCCCGACCCGACCTTGGTTACACCACCTCTTCGGTATAAAAAAAGGCGTCTCTATACGAAATAGTTCGAGAGCCGATACCGAGCGATTTACCCGGTGGTAGGCCATCGGGTGGCTCCAGCCACCCAATAAGAACTTTTTTTAAGACGAAACCTTTGGCTCGCTCCTGCATATATCATTTCCTGTTGATCTGCACATCCACCTTACAAACAAACAACGACAAAATGAGTTCTGCACAATCTCTTGCTATCCATTCAGACGACAAGTTAGCATTCACGGACGATGTGGCGCCACCGATCAGCGTGTCTACCATCTGGAAATATCCTGAAGACCCTGAAGATTGGGCAGGCTCTTTGCCACGCCATGTCTACAAACGAGAGGGCAACTCGGTCACCGAGAGAGTGGAAGAAGTGTTGAAGAATTTACTAGGTGGTGAATCTATCTTGTATGCTTCTGGGTTGAGTGCGTTCCATGCCGCCATGCTGTACTACAACCCTAAACGAGTCTTTGTTGCAGATTGTTATTTTGGATGCATCGGGATTTTGAATATTATCAAACGGAATTACGGGTTGGAGATATTTCCTTTGGAGGAAGAAGTGATACGGAAGAATATTCAAAAAGGTGATTTGGTTCATGTGGAAACCCCAATCAACCCTACCGGTATTGCTTATGATCTGGAACTTTATGCCAAATTGGCTCACGACAATGGAGCATACCTTCTTGCAGATGCTACTTTCGCCCCACCGCCATTGCAGGACCCTTTCAAGTTTGGTGCAGATATGGTGATGCATTCTGCTACCAAGTTTCTCGGCGGCCATTCGGACCTGCTTGCAGGCGTTCTAGTCACCAGAAATGGAGAAACCAGCAAGTTTCTAAGAGACGACAGGTCAACCACCGGGTCGATCAGCGGGTCTTTGGAAAGTTGGCTGTTGTTGAGATCGTTAAGAACCTTTACTTTAAGAATAAAAACTCAAGCATCTAATGCAGCCAAGATTGTCAAGTTTTTGGCGGATAACAAACATCAATTGAGTAAACTCGGAAGTGTATACCATTCAAGTCTGCAAACTGAAGGCTTTGTGAAAAAGCAGCTGCCATTAGGCGGGTCGCCAGTCTTCTCTATTGAATGTGTAGACGCACAATCGGCCAAATGCCTTCCTAGTAAACTGAAACTTTTCCATCATGCAACTTCTCTTGGTGGGGTCGAAAGTTTGATTGAATGGCGTCGGCTTAGTGACGATAGAGTGTCCGAGACACTACTACGGGTTTCGGTAGGTACTGAAGATGCCGATGATTTGATTGCAGATTTGGAACAAGCTCTTAAATAAATCAGAAATCTTTGGGACTTTTATATAGTCTATTCACATACGATACATTGCAAATCACGAGTATTTGTACCCAGATTTTTCAAGCATCCGAGATGATAAGTATGTCCACAATTGAACACTACTAGGATATTTTGATCTTTTTCACCATCCTCGATCTGTTTTTGACCCTCTGCAGTGATTGGTCTTTTACCTTTTGCTTTAGTCGACAAGACTGGAACATGGCTGTTTATCACCGCTTTGCCCATTTTATTTTCAATGGATCGTTTCTGCCACTTTTGCCATTCCCAGTATAGCCAGTCTGCGTCAACACCAACCCCGATAATCTTGCGGCCACACCCTTCACATTCGCCACTTCTGGA
Source organism: Blastobotrys apis (assembly GCA_030557665.1). NCBI lineage: Eukaryota > Fungi > Ascomycota > Dipodascomycetes > Dipodascales > Trichomonascaceae > Blastobotrys > Blastobotrys apis. The sequence goes on from JAKTPN010000316.1 coordinate 16,710, forward strand.
TATTTTCCATCCTCGTAACCGAACAGATACCAGTTCTAACAGCGTAGAGTAAGTCTCGTTGTCAAGCAATCGCCGTGCAACTGTCAACATTGTATGCTGATACCGGTACGCCGAGAAAAGATCATTGAGAATGGGCCGTACTGTGCCAATAGTCCGTGATTTGGCTGCTTGAGGTGCGAGAACAGACTTGAAAATTCGGATAATCGTGGAGTTGTGTTGTACGTTGGAAACAAATGGACCACCAGTAGATTCTAAGAGTGCCGTCAATGCTTGTTGTAGTAAACGTCGGCGAAATTCGTCCTGGCCCTGCTGGTAATCATCACCATTCTCTGTAGGTCTCGCCATATCAACAAGCGTGTCGATCAGCTTGGCCCATACCTGTTCACCTAGGCTTTCCACCTCCGTCGCATCTTTGCCTTCATCTTGATTATTCTGGACCCGATCCTCTGCATCCTGGCACAATTCAATGGCGATATATACATAGCGAGACAATTCCTTCTCCGTCAATTCTGCAGTTTCCACGCCGTCGTCCTGAGGCAGCTTTGAATAAACGTCGTCAAGATAAAGCAGATGGTCAACAACGTATATCATTGCTTCTGAAAACCTACCTCGCCGCTGCAATAACAACGACAAGACATCAATTGCTTTGGTTTCAATCAGATCATCTACAATTCCTGGCAAATCAACATCATCCACCTCAGTCAAAACTGTGCTTAGTAAAGTTCTGATTAATTCCGTTTCGCCTCGTTTGACCAACAACGACATGTACAAATGCCGTGCCCTTATACTAGGAAGCTTCCTAGTTCCATCGGACTTGGCGGTTTCAAAAAGATGTCTCAAATAGTAGTATTGTAAATCTGACCGGTGATCAAGTTTAAATACTTGTTCATGCAGTGTCGGGCAGTGATTCGCCATAATCTCGACAAACCGTTCACTATCAAGTGAAATCAGAGTCTCAAAGTTTTCAACCACCTGTTCTTCGATAGCTACCCGCTCTTTTTGAGATTGGCATTTCTGCAGACACTCTATTAGTACGTCTAACAGTCTGAAATCATTCATAACCGACCGTTCGTCGTGGTAAAGTTTAAGTGTCACTTCAAGAAGCTTGCTATACCGTTTTTCGTTCCGGAAAACCGATTGCAAGACCCGATACAATCCAACTTCGTACCAAACGGATATCAACTCTTCCAAATCGGGCGGTTTGTATTTCGACAGCAACGATTCAATGGCCAGTTCACAATCTTCTTTCAATAAAATATCTTCGTTATAACACAGTTCTTCCAAAACTCGGGAAAGGATATTTCCAGGAAGTATAAGGAACTGCGAATACTTTGGATAATTCCTTGCCATGAAAATATTCAAAAACACTCGTACATCTGGGCCAAAATCGTGTTCAGCAAACAAGTCCAACATCGCATTGATAATAAACTGCCGGTTAACCGATTTGCCAAATTCAATCTTCTCTGAACTCTCTAGACCGGGCGGTAAATCAAAGTATTCATCTGAATCATTCAAAAACGGATCTTCAAAAGCCTCATTCAGTGCGGCAAAAAAACCTGAGCAGTTGAGCATCATAATCGTCGTCAAACTTGGATATGATTCACCTTCATCTGAAGGTGATGCGCCAGAAAAAAGGTAATAATAAATATGTGAACGAGCTTTGAAAGCCAAAGCTTGGTTCTGCATGAAAAGCCCCGTGGGGTAAACACGGCCAGTAAGAGTGTAAGAGAGATATGGGTAAACCTTTTCAGCATCCTGAGCTATAACTTCTCGATCGTTCAGTTCCGCTCCATCAAGCTCTTTGATCAGTTTGACAGAATCCTCCAATGGTGCCACAAAGTCTTCAAAAGCGTAGTTCCAAATGTACATTTGTGTATCCAAGAGATTATACTGTTTGCACAGCGACAAGGTCAGATCCAGGTCCAAAGTGCGAGTATCCAGACTGCAGATTAGTTCCTCGAGCTTTTCAGTCGATTCGCGATTTTCTGCATATGTCAATACAAGTTGCTTGAACACGTTTGGTGGAAGAACTGCGATTTCATTTTCATAAATAAACGGAACAAGCGAGTCAAAAAATCGTCCTTGGAATCCAGTCATTTCATAAAACTCGAAAATATCCCCCAAAAGAGACTCAACGGCACCCATCGCAATAATTGCAGTCAAGCAAGCATCAGTGAGGTCTTTGACCAAGCTCGGAGATACATCAACACCTTCTTTGAAAGTATACCTTAGAGACGCCATGATCATATCCGGAAGGTTTTTATTGACGATTTCATGCCGCTCAGAATCATCTGCCGGCAATCCAATTGTTACCAGGTCCTCATTCCCCACGTAATAAGTTGTTGCCAGTTGAATCGCCTTAACATGATCACCAGTTTCCATTACGTCTAATAACCGATCTGCCCAGTTTGACAGCGAGCCCACCACAAATTCGTACTTTCCTACCAAAAACATTCTTCCTTTAAACGCCCTGATGGTATTGAAATACGTATCTGCAACAACAGTTGGTAATTCCCTGTCTGTAGTCAATGGGCGTAACACCCTTGAGAAATAATCATGGTGCATTATATGTTTGTTGATAAGATCCACCTGTTCACATACCGCCATTGTCGCTTCATTTAGGATTAATAACCGCTGGGTAATCGTAACCAATGCAATAATCTAAAATACTGTTAGCACATTGAAAGAAAAGTTAAAATCCACATACATGTCGGCTAATCCATTGAACAGATATAATCGATTCATTCCCTTCATACCTCTTTGTTGGAGAAAAACTCAAACTGACAGATTCTGTGACTGTATTTTTTGATGAACCGACTTCCATAATTGTCAGGACATTTGACCAACAGTACGCCAGCTTTGGTACAGAATTCGCTCCCTTGAGCGCCGGAAACCAAGCTGAACAAGCGCTTAGGCCCATAGTCGTATTCACATCCTTTTGCTTGTGCACTTTATATTCCGTTTGTGGATGCGGAAATGTGGATATAACAGCCAGCATATAGGGCGTCATGACAGCTACCAACCCCAGATCATCAATTGCCTGAAGCTCAGTGCCTAGTGGACAAACCGAACATGACAGTACAGCTGTTGCCTTCCGTTTGGTTGCTGGTGCATTCTGTGGATACTTTCCTAGTAGCTTTTTCGTCTTGACTGTCCTGCCCATAATAGACCTTACTGCATTGTGTGAAAACACCATCCCTCGTACATCCCCTGAGATCAATGCACTATGTCTCTTACCAATAAATGAAACATGGACAACACTAGACTCAGCCACATGTCCATTTTTGTTTGGCACTCCAACAAAATCGTTTGAGATGGGAGGTATATGAAGATTTGGAGATGATGGTTTGCTCAGATCCCACGTTGTGATATGACCCCTGGAATAACCAACCGCGATATAGGTATAATCTGCCGATGCCGCCAAAGCAGTGACTTCTCCAAATTCAGGAATTTTACCCTTGGCTCCTAATACATGCTTCACATTCTGATGGTAATCAAACACCAAGACCATTCCTCGAGTGGTACCAACCGCTATACTAGCTGACGGTAGGACTGCTGTGGGGCTGCCATAACTGCTGACGGCAGTATTTGAATACAATTGGTTTGACAGCTTTCTCAACTTTGTCCATCTAACCGGTTCCCACGGTGAACTCATTCCAGAATTAGTCAATTCATCAAGATTGGATATTTGGGAAGCACTTCTAAGATGCCGTGAATATGTGGATGAAGAAGATGGCGAGCGGGGGCTACCAGGTAGAGAGCTCAATCTAGTCTTGAATCTTTGATCCATCGAATGCAAGACATTTGGAGATCGAATAGAACTCGGTGTCCCTGGTACTGCAGCCGGTGATGGTGATAACCCTTGGATCGACTGTAATGAACTTTGTCGGGAGTGATGCCCAGATGGTAGACTTTCGTCATCTTCGTCAATATTCGACCCCGAAGTAACATCCGAGTCAGCTACTTTAATCCTTGGTGATGAATATGGCCCTTCTTGCTTATTTCCGTTTATATCCAGCTTTGAACTATCATTCTTGTAGAACTGTGGTAAAGAAGTCGTCACTACCGATATGGTGTCGCTTTGATACTCGCCGAAGTCCTCATCCGCCTCTACATTTCCTTCTACCACGTTATCGTTATCTACATTGACAGAGCCGTTTTGGGAACCCCCGTTCAGGAGTTCTTCAGGTCCTGTATCATGGTCTTCCATCGTAATTGTGTGAACGTTGGAGAAGTACCACGTCTATTGAACAAGACCGTTTTTTATTTGGGCTGCGAATAACAAGCTGGTTGAGTACAGCATCATCCAAGTCTGGCTGTTGGGCCGTAGCGCGCGCTTTCGCCCGCAAAACTAGATGCGGCTCAGTGCTCTGACATGTATGAATAACGGCTTATTGATATTTTCTTACCCCAGCTTTTGGAGAAGCATTAATTCATGCAAGCCTAAACATCCCAGCAAAGACCTTTAAACCGGTAATGGGTTTTAAATGATAACACGTGTGAGGCTTAGAAACACGAACCATAGGTAGACGGGAGTTGAGATTGATGGCAATCAATTGGTGTTCCGTATAATAGGAGTAAACTGTCAGATGGTCGGGATGCTCAGGTTATTAATAACTAGCTGCGGAGCATACCATAGAATCCAGCTGGATTCCCACGTGACTGGTCGCCGCCAGAGAATTTTCACCTAAGAGTTTCTGCGGGTATTCCAGCCGTGGCGACATATCGAGAAAACGGTCAATCAACGAAGCATGAAGAGCAGCAGGTGTAGGTCTCCGCAGCGCTGTTGAATTATTGAATTTTTTTAAAAAAACGAGCATTTTTGGCTTTTCTGTTTTTTTTTTTGTTTCTTTTTTTTTCTTTTTTTTTTTTATATGTATATGGGTCTATACGTTTTCACTTTCGGCATGCGTCATGATGTTATTTTAAGAAATAACGATTTCGGCATTTTGACAGGGTGCCTTTGTGATAGCTATGACATGACAATTTTAGCATTTTCAGTGTCCTATAGGGTACTGCCCCTGGCCCCGCTGTTGGTGGAACTGCGTTGGATATGCACGCCGCTTGCCAAGCCCAGGACCGGTGAGCCTCGTTTCCTCATGTCAGTCTTCCGAAGGGCAATAAATCATTCAAAAGTTCCTTATAAGATCTAATGACTGGCACATGTGCACGCGTCTGAAAGGCCACAACAGATCAATTTGTGAATTACCTCTTAAAGCTCAGATGCATGCCACCCAGCGCTATGGGTTTTACCGGACGAGCCGTTTCCACGCATTAAATAGCGGCTTTGGTATATATATAGAGCGCTCAATGCGCCTCCACTGAAGACTAAATTACAGGGTAAACAGCTAGCATTCCGACGCTTTTTAAGGGTTCACGATCTATTGTATTTATATAAAAAGATCCCTGACTGCATTATTCGCTTTCCTATGAGGGTTTTGTTGTTTCCTACCGCCAATTCTGTCTACCTTGACCCATCGCTCTTCGTCCCTTTATTAAAGCAAGAACGCGAAAAAATATGGTTCGCAAAAGGAAAATCTTGATACTTTCAGCTTTATTGGCTGCTTTGGTTATGCTGTTACTTATACCTGTGGTCCAGCTGGATATGCCAAATGAGGTATGGGCCAATTTCAACGTTTCGAAATGTATCAAAATGGCCAAAGCAAAAGTCACGAATCTGGTGTTAGAGTCAATTCAAAAGGTATATCGAAGAACAGAATTGAATATGCATTACCAGCCGGTCGAGTTCTCTGCACAAGATTACACAGACGACGGATATCTCGAGCCGCATGCAAGAAAAATCCTCCTTGTTGCTTCATCCAACAAGGCATACCGAGATTTTAACATGACACACCACGAGCAAATGATACAAAACCGGGAAGAATATTGTGAATATCATGGCTGCAAGTTTGAATATATTGATTCATCGCAGTTTGAGCATGTTGAAGCAGTAAAAAGGAACTCAATGTGGGCTAAGATTGATGCAGTAACGCAGGCTTATAAATCCAATCCTGGAGCAGAATGGATATGGTGGTTAGATGTTGACGCTATTATTATGAATGGTACTGTATCGTTAGCTTCGCATTTACTACATCAAACGGCCCTCAAGAAACGTATCATGTGGGGGACGCCGTTGAAAGGCCCCCGTAACTATTACGTAAGACAGTACATTCAGCGAACTGAGTGCGACCTGGACCAGTTGGAAGTGGTTATATCCCAAGATGACCGAGGGTTGAATGCCGGATCGTTTTTCCTTCACCGGTCAAATTTTACTGATACGCTTCTGGACATGTGGGGAGATTCGAAGTATAAGGGAAGGGAAGGGTGGACACAATACGATCAATCTATTATGCAATACTTGTTAATTCAGCACAAAGAAAGTATGATTCGGAGGATGGCATTGGTACCGCAACGATCTATTGATTCATACCGCCCTGGAAGTGAAGCTGGTGAATGCGGCGATTTTGGAACTGGCGACTTCGTTATTCATTTTGCGGGGATTAAACCAAAGGAGCCTGAGTACGGCACGTTATGGGACAGGTATTTTCAAAATCGCATCAAACCTGGACAAATAGGCGGTGATTTCGTGCCATAACTACGAATTGGTAGTGATCGGGCTAGCAGTTACATAACAAAATTTTATATTTTGGAATTAGCTTGCATCATTACGTCTGTTACTTTTCATGCACCCGCGGCGGTGACGATCCTGTGGGATATTTCATTGATATTAGCCACTTTATGCATTAGTGGAGCGTATTGCAACGAATAGGGCTCCGCAGCTCACCAAAACCATATAGGTCATGATATAAACGTTTTATAAGGTTTTCGAAACAGCCAAGAGCACAAGTCCCATGTCCCATTGCCGCACTAGATATGATGCGGCTGTGACGTTTCCGAGGTACCAAGCGTCAGGCCCCCACCGGGCCGCGCTAATTTGCCTTCTTCATGAAACTAGACAGGCTGCTGTTATACACCGCATCGCTCACACACCTAGTCTTTCAAGCCAAAAAACGCAGTATTTATAGGTTATTTTTTTTTTTTTTTTTTTAATTCATTAGGTGCTTCTTTAGCTTATTATATAAAAAGGATTACGGGTTATGGTAATGTAAACAAATCAACAATCAAAAGCTAGCTTATTAGTAATATGTCAATAATAGCTGCATTAACTATTTCATATACTACACCTTCTGCTATAATACTATTATTGCTGTTAATAACATTATTAATCTATTTTATAATAACTTTGAAATCATATGATCTTTCAATTACTACTTGCGGGGAGAAAGTTGATAAATTGGCATTGGCTTATCCTGATGAGTAGCCGCACCCTTTTCCCCCCAAAGTTGTACGCGTTTCCGAACCACGCTATTTTTCAGCTTTATTTTATTTCTCTCGGTTAACCTTCACTTTTCTTCTTCACCTTTGTTTTCTCTCTTTTCTTCTTCAATAGCTTCGGCTCATTTGGCGATTTTTTTGTTTTTTGTTAATTAATCAGGTTGTCGTCATGTTGTTTGGGCCCAACCGGCTATTGTTCCCGCTGTTATTAGCCGCAATGGCAATGACCTTAATTACAACAATGAGTCTAGCTCGTCGGACTAATACACCACAGCTTGGAAAATATGAAGAGCCCAAAGTGCCTGTGCGGAAGGAGCCACAGGTTTATCATGATGTTGTACTTCGCCTGTTGCGTGTTATAAGAGACCACGACGCGAAGGATATAATAGAAGATATGCTTAGAAAAGAGGACAGACGCATAAAGGAATCTAACGACGACAAAAAACTAGAGCATCTCGAATCCAATGAGGAAAAAACGGTAATAGAAGTTGAAGACAAGATTCGAACCAAAATGGAAAAACAGATCAAGGAGAAAAGTCTGGAAGCAAAGCGGGAAAAACAGGGTAAAGCACTGGAAAAGATCCAGGATGAGTATCATAAGACGGAGTTGAAAACCCATTTCCAGCCAATAGAATTTAAAGCTGGAGATTATAGCAAGGAGGGGAAACTCGAACCTCATGGCGGCAAGATTGTAATCATCTCTGCATCGGACAAGGCATACCGAGTGTACAACGATACTCAGCATCGCCAAATGGCAGAGAACAGACGTGAATATGCTAAATACCACGGTTATAAATTCCAATATGTTGACCTGTCGAAATTTCAACATCTAAAATCAGTTCAAAAGAGCAAAAAATGGGCCAAGGTAAACGCCATAAGGAAAGTGTACGAGGATAACCCAGATGCAGAATGGTTCTGGTGGCTGGATGTGGATGCTATTATTATGAATGGCGAAGTATCGTTGGCGGAACATATTCTGCACCCCAGAGCTCTTGAGAAGCGGATCATGTGGGGAAATCCGCTTCAAGGCACTGACTACAAGTACATTGGCCGCTATATGAACGAGTCGGATGTCGATTATAACAAGTTGGATATGGTAATTTCGCGCGACGACCGCGGATTGAATTCCGGGTCGTTCTTCCTACGACGGTCGGCATTTACGGACATGTTCTTGGAAATGTGGGATGATCCGTTATTCTGGAAACAAAAGTGGAAGCAACACGACCAGTCTGCATTACAGTATCTGATGCTTGAGAACAGGGAGAGCGCTATGCGGCGTATGGCGCTGGTTCCGCAACGATCAATCAATTCATATCGGCCAGAAAAAAAGAAGAGAGAAGAATGGAAAACGTTTGAAACGGGGGACCTAGTTGTCCACCTTGCAGGAATTCCTCAGGCACGCGATGATTTCACACCGCTTTGGGATTCCTATTTTTCTAATAGGATTATTCCTCGACAACATGACGTCAAACCGATTCGTTGATTAGCCGCACGCGTGATGACAATGATGTACCAATGTAACAAAACGACTAGAAGTAATATGTAGATAATGATTGTCATTTAAATCCCAGATAAATTATCAAGTTTAGATCTTTGGGTACTAGGAACCTGATAGAAAAAGTAGACAACCGAATCAATTTGGGTTCATATTCGGTTGAAAAATTTACAAAAACCCCTACGCGTACCCTCTGGTAACCACTCGAACGCCACTCTTGTCAGACCGGCCCCTAGGCTCACGTGCTAACTTTGGCAATTTTTTTTCTAGGTTTGACTCGCCACTGTGGGCCATCCTGTACGGCTATGTAACATTGCGTACTGTAAATCATGAGATCACCAAGGGTGTATATGCAACGCGCCTGTTCCGCTGCTTGATGGATTCAGGGGGGGTATATATAACCAATATGTAACAAATGTAATAGATCGATTAGATGCGTCCAAATCTCCAAGGCATACAATTGTAATTTTTTTTTTCTTCCAAAACCAGAATCTAGCGTTTATCCTTCATTCCGTAAGCAAAACTTTTTCCTTTCATATATAGACGCAACAGCCGTATATTAGAGTCAACTCGGGTCGCATATAAGACAAAATGGTCCGTGTTTCCCCTAACGGCAGTCGTGGCGGGTCCCGTGGGTACTGTACTGGAGCCAAGCATCGCCGCATCGATCTGACAATTGTTTTTTTTTTCGCTTTGTCCGCCCATAACCGCCGCCAGCCGACTCCTTTTTTCTGAACGTATAGACAGCGCCACGCTAATTAATTAAAACGACGAACTCAATAATATCGAGCCGACGGATCGAAATTTTTTAGACGGCGGAATTATTTTTAACTAATTTTTTCCGTTGTGCACGTAGAATGCGCCCAGCTACTTCGAGTACCAATAATTCAATCATCGGAAGAGATTGAGCAACCCATTGATGCCTGCTTAGAGCAATTTATCGAAAACCGCGCTACATTTGTACACGACATATGTAAAAATTCATCATTGTTACTCACCAGCAAGTAATTAGCCGGCCTAACCGTCTCATTGCTGGTAGTGGCGATTAATAGCATTGTACATTCCTCAGAAAGGCAACCATTGCAGGCAACTTGGCGGTTCAAGCTATTTGGACAATTTTAGTAAAGAACCTTACCCGTGTTTATTGAAATATTATCCCTGGTGTACAAATTTAAACTTTAATAGACATCAATAAACAAAGGGGGTCTGAACCGATTCATAGACTAAGAATCATCCTCTAACGGGATGCGCTGGCGGATTTGCGCGGTTAACACCCATTAACTGAAAATCTTAAGTTGAAGAGCATCGCGATGTGCAGGAAAAATTTTTACCCAGCCGCACGTTTTGCCGGAAATAGATATTTCTACACAGTTCTTTAGAACAAAATAGTAAAAAAAAGAAACTAAAGGAAATAAAAAAGTGTTCCTTGGACTGCTGTCTCAACCTTATGAGTCGCGAACTGCATTATTGCTAAGTCTTTTACATACCGTTTCAATTGTAAACATATGCAAGTTCGATCGTGACATTTCCTATATAGCGCGGAAAAACTTTTTGCGGTGGCGCCTTTATGTTTGAGCTTTTGGATATAAAAGGGCAGTCAAATCCACCCTCCAGAATTCTCTTTTCTCTTTATCAATTCACATTATCATCACTCTTCATACAAAAATCACTTTTTTACAACCAAAGGCATACTACTAAGCAACACTACTATTTACAATGACCAACGTACGACGATCTGTTGATACCATTGCGCCAGCTCACTCTGCTGCTTCCAGCACCTTGGAAAAGAAGTCTTTCAAGCGAACCATCACCAAAGGACTACGGTCTTTCATCAACCCAGTCGCCAAGGACCAAAAGATTGAGCCATACAACATGTATGCCCACTCTCTTACTCGATAAGGTGCAAAAGCCGATCTAATAATAAATGCATTCTGGGTTGAGTAAATGACGATGCCAGCCTCTTGTGATCTAATTTCAATTTGGATCTCAAATGTGAAACCAAACAATAAAATTGGGTTCCTAATTTATTAATCTCTTAACTAAAAAGTTCTCTGATTTTATTTTTTTTATATAATATTTATTGCATGTAATACAAATGCTATTTTTTTGTTTTTCTATTTTGAGTTTTATCCCTTGCATATGTTTCCGCAACTGCAGCCGCACTATATGTAGCGCCGCAGCTCATAACCAGTAAGTAATACGATGGCCTAATATTGATCGGCTTTGTTACAGATAAACCAAAGGTAGATTAATACCCGTAGGAAGCTTCAAATAAGATCAGTACTGATAAGCTTCAAATTCTATGTCACTCCGCCGGTTATTGAGTCGTGTTTTGTATTTCAACAACCACCGTATTCGCGATTGATCGGGGGTAACACTGGTGGTGTATTTGTCAAGATTGATGCTACTGCGCCAAGTGGATAACGCAGTCCGTTAAGCATTCCAAACTGTCCATTCCAGTTCAATTACTCGCAGATTGGTCTCCCGCTGAATAAGAACGTTTGGAATATGACATTCGCTAGTTGACGTTGACTGTTTCTGTCGTCTTTTTTTTACTAAATTTTTTTTTAGCACTACATTCAAATATAGAAAGATAGATCCAAAATGATCCCATCGCGTGCCATCAAATGAATAATTGCTGTAGAGTTGTTGGATCTGGGAGGTATATTTATACTTTGATATTCTCTTTTACCTGTTCAGGTAAAAGTCCCAATTCGACTCCCATCGGACACAAGGTTTTTTTGTGTTTTCATTTTCATCACGCACACACACACACACAAACGATGTCAACTCGACGGTCGTTACGTACGCGTAAAAGTGATGTGAATTACTCCAAACTCGGGCAAGTGGAGGGTATTTCTGATGATGATATAGGTGTACCTAAACATTCTTTTGAAAGTGAATCAGAGGAATACGAAGCGGCTGTGGAAGAAGAACATGAAGAGGAAGAAGAAGAAATGGATGACGGACTGGTTGAAGAAGAAGACAGCGGTGGTGAAGATGCTGCTGATGGTGATGGTGACGGTGAGGTGGTAGATTTCAGTGAGGACCGGAGAAAGAAGAAAAAGACAGCCGCTGTGGAATTGCCTCCACTACAAAGGAAGAAAAAAGCTACAAAGTTATCCTCCATTGTGATGAAATCTGACCGTAAAGGTCCAGTGCCTGATAATCGACGGAACCAACGTAGTGAGAATTTGAAAGAGCGGTTTGTGTCGTTTTTTGGTACCAATGATGACCGGATTACTACCGCGGCTTTTGAACGGACCAAAGGCGGAGAACACCCGTTTGCATTGGTGACTTCCTTGCTGGAAGTTCCAAAGGAAATGGCATATTGGGAACAACAACCACTGTTTGTGCCAGCAGATTTTAGTACATTTACTAAATTAGGTTCGATTAATGAAGCTTACCTGCCGGATCCAGACCGAGAGATTCTAGTTCAACCAGAACAGTCGGCAGATATTGCCCATGTGCCGTGTTTTGGAATGGTGAAAAACGCCGATAGTCAGTCAATTATTATCAATACTGGGTTCCCGATTGGCGCAGTTCGATGGGCTCCGGGGCATGAAGAGATGCAGTACCTAGCAGTTTCAACTCTTGATAGCGATTCGGGGCTAGCAACAGCGGATCAATTCCGGGATCGGTCTGCTTACCACCGGGCTAAATATGCATCTGCGATCCAGATATACCGAGTGACACCACAATTCGAGTCGCAGTTATACTGCACGATATCCACCGGATTTGGGTCTCCTTCGAGTTTGAAATGGCGGCCGATCCCTGATGCCACCCATCAGGTCGGGGTATTGGCATGTGCATTCCAAGATGGAGTAATGCGGGTGTTTGAAGTGCCAATGAATCAAAACGAGGAAGAAACCCCGACACATTACATGTTGGATAGCCCCGTGTATGAATACGATCTGGACTCCAAAATTGTCACGCTGTGCTGGAGAACCAACGATATCATTGCAGTAGGCACCGTGGACGGGTTCATTGCCGAGTTTGACATTACTGACAATTCTGCAGACAACACGATTCCGTCTTATTACTACCCGATGCACGACAGTATAATCACCGACATGATCTCTGCATTCCCAGATGACCCCAGCATCCTCTTCACCACCGGGATTGATGGGTATAGTCGCACCGTGGACGTGCGAGATGTGCGGCGGGCCAAATCCATCTCGGCGCGGCTCAAAGGGTATAGTTTTTCTGTTGGATATTTGTACCACATTCGATCGTTTGTGTCGCTGGAAGATATGGTAACGAGTCGGTTGAACCCGATTCGGAATATGGGGTTGCAACAAGCTGGTACGTCGGTAACGCGGCATGTGAAAACGTCTATCCAATCTGTCGCTGCTTCGCTACTTCATACTTTGGTTATTACCGGCGCCGCAGACGGCTCTTTGAACGTGGGTAATGCATTGCGACGGACTCTGGTGACGAAACGTGTCACTAATACATTTTATCAGCAGGCAAATCTGTGGGTGTTGGATGTCAACTCGCAGAATGAAGATCAAAAGATCTATCGATTCACCGATGTGAATAAGCAGTCCGAAGTTGGCAAGCATACCGGAGAACGAATGATTATCCATCCGCCTGAAGTCGCAGTCATGCACCTGGATTGGAATCCAAATGTGAAATGGGGTGGAATATACGCTGCAGGAACAGCAAGTGGATTAATCCGCGTGGAAAACATGTGTATCCGATAATAAAAAAAAAACAACAGTATATATAGATGTACTTAATTATTATATCCTTTTTTTTAATACATTTCATTGCTTCTTGGCAGTCAATTGCTTTCGCAAATGGTCACCAAACAATTCAATAGCTTGGACAAGCTTATCATGTGGTACAGATGCAAAAGTACCTCGGAAATAAATCGAAGTTGTATCCTTGGCAACTTCCTTTTGTGGAGGCTTGGTTTTATCATCAGCTACAAACCAATGACCTGGTGTCAACAAGACACCTTCTTTAATACCAGATTCGTAAACATCCATTTCCAAAGCAAGAAGATCCTTGTTTAATTCTTCATATTTTGGATGGGTTCGTGCATCAGCCTTGATCCAGAAAAACATGCCAGCCTCTGGTGCAATAAACTCAACCAAATCCTTAGGCAAATACTTTTCCATTGCATCCAATGCAATATCTCGCTTGCCGGTATATGCCTTCCGCAACCCAATCAACCAATCAATGTAACCGTCTTGGCCCCATCGAGTCAAGAGCCCCTGGATCATAGATTGAGCAAATCCAGATGCCAATTGCACAGTAACTTCAAACAATCGCAAGTATCGTTCAATAAACCGCTTTTGAGCAACAACCCATCCAACTCGGCACCCTGGTGCAAGAACCTTGGAGAAGGAATCCAATCGAACAACTCGCCCCTCGGTATCAATGTTCAAGAACGAATCCACCAAATTAGCCAAAAAGTCCTTGTGAGATGGAGTAGTTTCTTGAGATTGTCGCTTAGATGGGTCCTTTTCGTACCCTGGCATTTGCAAAAAGTAGTATGGTTCATCTTCAACAATCAAAAAGTCGTGCTTTTGAGCAATTCGGTAAACTTCCTTCCGTCGTTCTAGAGACAATGTAGACCCAGTTGGGTTTTGACCAGTTGGAATAGTATACAAAAGCTTTGGCTTTGGACCCACCCAGTTGTCCAGCTTTTCTTCCAACAATTCTGGTACAATACCGTTCAAATCCACCTTGACAGGAACACAGTTCAACCCATTACCATGTGCTGTTTCCAAGGATGAGGAAAAGGTGAATTCTTCAGTTAAAATGGTATCCCCACGGTTACAGAAAGTTCGCAAAGTACCATCCCATGAGTGAGTGTTCCCTACAGACAAAATAACGTCCCAATCTTCATATCCTACATTGTGGACAGTCTTTGTGTGTTCTCGAATGAAATCCAGCATTTTTGGTGGACCTTGAGAGTGACCGTATTGCAACGAATCCGCAATGGCGATATCACCTTCTTCCGCACCATGCTTTGGAACATGAATCTTCAAGCTGTCTTTTTCAGTTGGAACAGTGTTGATCCCGTTTTGGAATGGAGGGTTGATTGACTCGGCGCTTAGACTATCGAATGGGAAAAACTCTGGTAGTGGAAGTCCACCCCCGAGAGAAATCACATCTGGACGACCAAAGTACTTGAATGCTTGCTTCAAAGGCGAAGGCTCTCTACCCTTTGCCTCTTCAGACAACATGTACATCAAATCTTTGGATTCTGGTTTGGTCATGGTGAATTCTGTACACAAAAACTACTTTTTTAAAAGTGTAGGTGGTGAGATCAAGTGGTGGAAAAAATGCTCGAGATTTGTGTGGGTGGGTGAAAGAGAAAGGGAGATGACTCAAAAGGTTCGGAACCCCTGCTATTTATCTACTTTTTTACTTGCCCACCCCTTCGGACGGTTTGGCCGGAATATACACGCGGAATCCTGGTCATTAGCTGACCTGAACAACAAACCCCGCATAAAACACATCTGCTAAGGTTAGTTTATTCCTTAAAAGCTTCAAGGGATCAGTTAACGGCAATGCTCGGCGATTCCTGATTTTTTTTTTTGTGGCCTCGGGGCCGCGCTTACCGCGAAAAGTTGACTACCGTAAATAGCCGCCGCGCCGCGCGCAAGATCGAGGTTAGAGCCGCTCCGAAAGAGGATCTTTCTTATCAGAACGGGAGAAATTTGTCATCATTGTGCAGTTGGTTAGAATAATTATTAGTACAGTAATCTACAAACGACCCATGCTCTATCTCAATTGTTGAAATGCGTCCAATAAAGACGAAGTATGACGGTGATTGGTCTTAGCATCATCAAACACATTCCAAAACCTCAAAGTTTCATCTCCAGCTCCAGTAACCACAGTACGTCCATCAGGAGATACTGCTAGGTATAAAACACGATACGTATGACCAGTTAATGCAGCGACTTGTTGCATGGACGGATATTTCCATACCATGACTTGATTCTGAGAATATCCATGCGTCGACACCAATTCGTTGGAATTCTTACTCCACGCCAAATTGCACACCTGACTACCGGTGTCAATCTCATTCAAATGGGCTCCAGTCAAAGTATTCCAAAACCGGATCCTTCGATCTGCTGTACCTCCCCCTGATGCTAAAATTCCTCGCTGATGCGGACTCCATGCCAACGCTTTAACTGCTGCCGAATGCTCAAATTTATACAGCGGTGTACGGTTGTTTCCTTCCCAAACAAAGACTCGGTTATCATTACTACCACTAGCCAATTGGTTTTCATCAGGGTTCCATCTCAGCCCACAAACCTCCTGTCGGTGACCGGTTAATTTGGTAACAAAATGATCTGCTGCTCGAACATCACGGTGCAATATCGTTCGATCTCGACTACCCGACGTCAAAACATGCTCATTCCATGCTAAAGATCCAGCTCTTGCTTCGTGACCAGTCATTGTTCGGATCTTTTTGGTTTGTTCTGCATCCCATATCTGAACAAGCCCTTTATTAGTTCCTACAGCTAGGTGCGTCCCTGATTTCATCCATGATATACTTGTCACTTTATCATCTTCTGGTAAATCACACAGTTTATGAACTACTCCTGTTTGAGAATGCCAAAGATAAACCGCATTTGCCAGCCCAACACCCAACAAATCCTTACTGCCCCAGTCCACAAGATTGAGATAGAAATCATCAGCTAGCTCTGGTGCATCTAATACTTTATAAGGAACTTTAGCAATTGCTCTTGGTTGTTTTCTGGGTGACATTAATAGTCGCTGTGAATCCATCCGAACTGGTGAAAGAGAATAAATATCATGAGATGCATCAGCCACATCCCTCGCTCTTGAATGCGGTGTTGTTGTCGTCCTTACATCACTGAAATATGCATCTCTAGAAGCTATTGATCTGGATGGTGATTGGTATCTAAACAAGTTCTTATTTGGTGTCACTGGAGCAGATCGAGTTGCTCTTGGTGGAGTTCTAGAATGGCCAGGCCCATCACTTGATCTACTAGATTGTTGACTGCCGTTGGAATTCTGTGGGACAGCTCCATTACCATTATTTTTTGGCGCAGTGGTTGCTGTTGTGGTCGGAGGTACTGCTGAA
The DNA here is from genome assembly GCA_030557665.1 of Blastobotrys apis. NCBI lineage: Eukaryota > Fungi > Ascomycota > Dipodascomycetes > Dipodascales > Trichomonascaceae > Blastobotrys > Blastobotrys apis. The sequence continues at coordinate 33,614 of JAKTPN010000316.1, forward strand.
GGAACATCGTTGCCGAACAATTCCGCTTTTAACAACATCGAGAAAGTCTTGTTTGCTTCCTCAGTTCTTTGAAAATCCAGTTCATTCGATGCAGGGCGACGAGGTCGATGTGAAGGTGCTGCCGGGTGTGCCATTTGGTCCTGAACCAAGCTAAATGCAGCTTGTAAATTAACTCCGCTCCTACTAGGTATATATCGATCACCATATATGACTTTTGATCGTTTCTGAGGTGATGCAGTAGGTGATGGGTATTCCGTAGTTTCTCTTGCGTTTCTAGTTTCACGACCGGATGCTCTTGTTGTACTTGCTGAGTTCATTTTAACGTCACTTGATGAAGGTGCCGGGGTCGGTGATTGTTGTGTTGATGAGGATAAATATAAGCTACTTTTGTCGGATATTCTAGCTGGAGTTGGGGATCCAGGCATATAGCCTAGATCATCGCCTTCATCATCACTTGATTGTCTTGAATCCATCTTTTATGGGTTGTGATTATAAACGCTGGACGTTGTGGAGAAGGAAAAAAAAAAATATAAAAATTGTTTTTGTCGTTGTCAAGGAGATTGTGATGGGGTGGGTATGTGGATATTGATTGAGGATTTATTTGGGTGGTTTAAAAGTGGGAGTTATGGGGTAGGAGACAAGAGGAAAAGAAGGTGGCTGGCTGGGGTGTCCCTTGGTAAGGATTTACTCGAATTATTCCAGTAACGTGTTGTCTTTGTAGAGTATGCTTTTTGATTGAATGAGGAAATTTCACCACAAATAGGGAATTGTAGTAGTTCTTTGTATTGTTACAGAATTGTGGTAGAGACCGGCAATTCTATAGTAGTAGGACAGACAACAGAGAAAGAACAATGCAGTAGTACTAGGGGTATAATAATATCAATGAAAAAAAAAAAAAAAAAAATCATTCTAGCACCGGTCTTTTTGAATTTCAGACCTAGTTTGGTCGCAGAAGTTCAAGTAGCATTAATTCGTTTTAGCAGGTTTTTCGATGGGTAAAATGTTCTTCCAAATGTTTGGGTTGAGAGCGAAGGAATTTTCAATTCCCGATTACAAACTTGTAACAATGAGAATTCCGGTAGTCAGTGTCTTGTTGTTTGGTTATGCGGTAGCAACCAGCTTTCCATTATTCATGGTAAACTACAAAGAGTGAGTTTTAAAAATCAAATGGTTAAAATGATTTCTAATGAAAACAGAGTTGGGTTTGTTCATGAAGATGTGAATAGAATCCGTAAAGATCGTGATGGAGGTTTGACGCCGAGGGATGATGCTATGAAAACTGTGGCGAATATTCTCTCAGTTTGTCCATCCGACACATATTTGATTATTGATCAACCAGGAGCAGAAGTGGAGGATTTCCAGAAATTGATCACGCCAAATGGCATTCCATTGTGGACAGAATTGCGAAAATTCACCGAACGGTCTGCTACGCTGGCATCATACCCGCGGTTAGATAAAGCGGTAGATCTGGACAAGATTGAACGGTCATTAACAAAAAAATGCAAAACTGCTACGATAAACGTTGATCCGCATGCTAACCCGTTGTTTGAAAAGTATGAAGATACTCGACCCCGGATCATCCGTCTCACATTTGATCCGTTGCCAGAAGAGCAGCTTGAACGGGAAATCGAATTGAAACAGAACGATGAAACTATATTTAAAGCATTGTCATTGACGCCATCGCCGTTTTTTACTATTATTTATACATCTACCACTGGAGAAGGGTTTGATCCTGCGGACTCAGCTTACAGATCACAGAAATGGTGGGATATTTTTGGCGATTTGGTTCGGGCCAAACGGGATCCCAGAAATAGAGGAGATTACAAGGCACATTTACCAAGAGAAAAGAAAACACCAAACGATGAACCAATTATGCGTGTTCCACCAAAGGCGGAAAAAGAACGACTGGATGCAAAGAAAAAAGCTCATAAGAATAAACCACCGGAAGAGTTCATTAGCACTCAGACGGTGGGATATATCATGATGGGTAGCGTGGTGATTGCTGTATTATATGGATCGTTGAAAGCATTGAGGAGCACCCAATCCTACTTCAAATCGGCTGACATGTCCAAATCCAATGTAAAAAAGAACGAATAAACTGAATATAAAGTGCGGCTTTAATTTTTGCACTATATAGAATTAGAACATCATGTGCTCTATTCCGGTACGCTTCCGCGGTGGGGGACGGGCGCAACCAAAAACCCAACTATCAAACGCCGCTCTCTCGCTTTCTCTCCACTTATTATAAGTACGCCACTGTTTTAACATAAAACAAACCATGTCATTTGCAGACGAAGTAGATCTAGAATCACAAGTGCCCTATTCAGATTCGCCAGAATTCGATCAGCTGAGCGAGTCTGTATCGTCTGGGCTGTTTGAGATTAATTCCAGCCTGGTAAAACTGTCAAGCATATTAAAGGCGTTTGACAAGAAGAAGGATGATGTTGATATGGAAGAACGGGCTGTGGATCTTGCAGATAACACTCGTGACAAGTTTAAAACTCTTGGGCATGATATGAAACGGTTGCAGACTTGGCCGGATTCACTACCGTATCAGCGGTTCACCCAGCAAAAACTATCGACAGAATTCAGCAATGCATTATCTGAGTTTCAGGAGCTTCAACGGGCATTAGCAGAACGGCAGAGGTCGTCAATTGTAAGAGCCAAAACTCAAATGGCTAGTGCGCCATTGATTGAAGAAGAAGAAGAAGGTGTCGACCGTGAAACACAGACGCAAGAACAAGAACAAGCTCAGGCTCAGGCTCAGCGGCTCAGCCAAGAAGAAGTAGATTACCAACAACTATTGATTGCAGAACGAGAGACGGAGATTGCAGATATTGAACAAGGTATTGAAGAATTGAATGAGATCTTTACCGATCTCGGTACGATAATTACTGAACAAGGGACAATTATTGGTATGTGAAACTTTGAAGTTTGAATCTCTGCAAACACAGGTACTAACCCACTTTTCTAGATAACATTGAAGCAAATATATACAATGTGGCGCAATCCACTAGAGACGCGTCTACGCAGCTAACCAAGGCCGCTCGATCGCAACGAAATTCACGGGGACGAGCTTTTTGCTTGCTAATGATATTAATACTTGTATTAGCTGTTATTTTACTGGCTATATTCGTCGGATAAAGAAAAAAATATTACTATTATTATTATTATTATTATTATTATGATGTAGGCACTATTGTTATATTATTAAAGAATTCAAATGCATGACTTTTTATCGTATAACCGGATTTGATCATTATCACCAATTATTCCGCATGACCGATCGCGAGCCACACGGAAACGTTCGCTGGGTGGCACGAGCTCTTTCTCGCCTCACCACAACAAAGAAAGTCTGTTTGTACATAACCACCAAAAAAAAGAAGATAAAAAAAAGAACCTAAAAAAGAACAACTCCAGCTTCTAGCAACAAAGTTTTTTAGGATTATACCAAAACAATAGAATACATATAACAAAGAACGGGCTCCATGCTTTCGGCTTCGCATTTTATATCCCGTGGTAGGTCGAAAAGTCGAGATAGATCAGGATCAACTAAACGCCGGTCTGCTTCAGAGGATTGCGCCGTTACACCAGGAGGTACAAATCCGGGGAGCTTATTTTCATTTCTTACCGCAACCGTCAAGAGTAAATACAATCGTTTTGACGATTTTGATGGCGATGCTGATGAAGATACCATTGATGATGATGCGTTGAGCGAGATTTTCGAAGCTGATGATAAAGAGGATCACGAGCAGGAGCAAGGAGATAAAGCAACGACAGAAAAGGGCAGCGATTTAGGTAGCTCCAAATCGGCTACAAAAGTAGCTTCATTGTTGCAACGGTTGGATCTAGCGAATTCTCAACAAGACTTGACAGACTCTCAATTAGAAAAGTCGCAGTTGGAACATAGTGCTCAAAATGTGGTACACGCAGATGAACAAGAACAAGCTTGGCGATCAAGAAAGGGTAGTGTGGAAACGACAAAGAGTACTAAAGTTCAGGATGAACGGGCGATTGCACTGGCAGATAAGTTGAAGAAAAAACTAGGATTGAGTGATGACGATATTGTCGTTGCTGGTATGTATTTTATCTTGTGGGGAAGAGGAGAATCGGATAGTGCTAACAGTATTAATAACAGAATTTCCGTGCTGGTTATTGAAGAATATCTTGCTACAAGGTCATCTATATTTGACTGATCGGCATGTATGCTTTTTTGCGTACTTGCCAAGAAAGAAGCAAGTTGCGTTGAAATCAGGGACGTTTTCAAAGAAATCCAGGCATACTCCAAAGTATTCGCGATTCTATTTTGTATTGAAGAACGATTCTTTATCTTATTACCCGAATCCGACAGATGTGTATTTCCCGTCTGGGAAGATTGATTTACGGTATGCAATCAAGGCGGAAGTAACACCAATCAATAATGACAAGACAGAATCTAGTGCATTCACAATTCTGACTGAACAACGGACATTTTACTTCAGAACCGACTCTGCAGCTGCGGCGTCGGACTGGGTCAGGATAATTCAACGAGAGATTTTCCGGAGTCGAAATGAAGGCGATACTGTAAAGATTGTGATTCCGACGGAGAATATCATTGATTTGGAAGAGAGCCCAGTATTTGAAATTGGTGAGACATTAAAGATTCGAGCAATTGACGGAGATGATACGTTTGCGATCGACGAATATGTACTGGCTTTTTTCCGGCAAGGTAAAGACGCAAAGGACGCAATCAAGTCACAACTGGACAGACTGGGGCTGGACTTGGAAGGAGATGTGTTAGAACGATCTCATCGGTCAGTTAGTGAACAAGTTATTGACACAACGGGCGATGCAGATACTCATCCTGTTAACCAAAGTCGTCCAGGGATTAATCCAATCAATACTATTTCGAGAGTTGGATCGGCTGCTACTACACGGTTTCGAAGTTTATCAAATTTGACTCCATTCGGAACAAGGTCTTCTCGGTCTTCATCGCCTAGTGGTGAGTCTCCACCTCCCGAGCCTTCGTTGTGGCGGATATCCAACTTACTCAAGAAAGATGACAAGGAGAGTAATAGCGACGATGAACGGTATGATATCTTATCAGCAAGTGAAAGCAAAGAAGTTGCATCTCAATCACAAGCAGAGAAAACACCGACATCAAAAAAACATGGATATTCGTTACCATTGGTGGGTAAGGTTAGTGAAATGTGGGAAGGTGGGATGAAGCATTTCAAAGCCGATGATGGTGAGCCGCGTGAGGATCCGCATTTGGTTGCGGCTGAGGATGAAGAAGAGAGTAATACTCGGTTTAGGTCGCATTTTTCCCTAGTTGATGACTCTCTAGTGGCGACTTATTACGCTCATATCCAAAAGGCAATCCCGATTTATGGAAAATTGTACTTGAGTAACAAGCATTTGTGTTTCCGGTCATTGTTGCCAGGAACGAAAACAAAGATGATTCTACCGCTTGGTGATATTGAAAATGTGACCAAAGAACGTGGATTCAGGTTTGGGTATTCTGGGTTGGTGGTGATCATTCATGGCCATGAGGAAGTGTTTTTTGAGTTTGGAAGCACTTCTACTCGAGATGACTGTGAAATGATGATCTTGAGGCAGATTGATGAAGTCAAGATGGAAAGCCCTGCGAATGGCGCAAGTGGTGAAGGTGAGGATATCAGTCAATCTTCGTATAATATCGATCACGCAAGGTTAATGGCGTATGAAGACGCAATACGTAAAGACCTGACCGATGATTTCCCACTGCCAATTATTTCTGATGAAAAGCTGGGAAAACTGGCTCAGGGGCCAGCTGTCAAGAAGCATTTTACAATGTTGACTATTGGGTCTCGAGGCGATGTTCAACCGTATATCGCGTTAGCAAAAGGGTTGATGGACGAGGGCCATGATGCGAGAATTGCAACACATATAGAGTTTAAAGAATGGATCGAGAAGCATGGAATTGAGTTTCGAGAAGTTGCAGGAGATCCTGGTGAATTGATGAAGATTATGGTGGATCATGGCATGTTCTCGGTCTCGTTCATTCGAGAAGCCAGTGTGCGATTCCGGTCTTGGATTGATGAATTGTTACAAACTTCGTGGGATGCGTGTCAAGGTACAGATGTCTTGATTGAAAGTCCCAGTGCCATGGCTGGTGTTCATATTGCGGAATCGTTGCAAATTCCTTATTTCCGAGCGTTTACCATGCCATGGACCCGTACGCGGGCATATCCTCATGCATTTATCGTTCCTGAGCAAAAAATGGGCGGATCGTACAATTACTTGACATATGTACTATTCGACAATGTGTTTTGGAAGGGGATATCTGGACAAGTCAACCGGTGGAGAAAGGACGAGTTAGGGTTGCAGAGGACGAACTTGGAAATGATGGCACAGACCAAAGTGCCGTTTTTGTACAGTGTCTCCCCATCTGTGTTTGCCCCGCCTGTGGATTTCAGTGACTGGATCCGTGTCACTGGGTATTGGTTTTTGAGTGAAGGTGGTGAAGATTATACGCCGGAAAAGGAACTGGCTGACTTTATCGCCAAGGCAAGAAAAGACAAATGCAAGTTGGTATACATTGGGTTTGGGTCAATTGTTGTGCCTGATCCGAAAGAACTGACCAAAGTGGTGGTGAAATCAGTGGAAAAGTCCAACGTGAGATGTATTCTATCCAAAGGATGGTCGGATAGACTGGGGAAGAAGGATTCCAACGTTGTAGAAGTGCCACTACCTGACAGTATTTACCAAATTCAGAGTGCGCCGCACGACTGGTTATTCCCACAAGTCGACGCTGCAGTGCATCATGGAGGTTCGGGGACTACAGGAGCTTCCTTACGAGCTGGCCTACCCACGATAATCAAACCGTTTTTCGGTGACCAGTTTTTCTATGCTGGCCGAGTTGAGGATCTGGGTGCTGGAGTCTATTTGAAGAAGATGACTGTAAACCAGTTTTCCAAGGCATTATGGGAGGTGACGCATAACGACCGGATTATATCCAAAGCGGCGCATATTGGGAAGCATATCCGCAACGAAGATGGCGTGAAACAAGCGATTGCCGCGATTTATAACCTATTGGGTTATGCAACTTCACTGACAATGGCCAAAGCGCGGAATAAAAATCCAGCGCCGCTTGATGAGGACGAGTCGGATGGGGACGATGGTGACATGGCGGAAACTACAGATGGAAGTTGGACGATTCTTGATAAAAAGTAGCTCACTCCTTTTATCTAAGACGTGGTAATTGTTTTCTCTCTCTCTTTTTATTTATTATCTTTTTTTATTATTAATTAATTAATATTCTCTAGGCAAAATGAATTCCTACCTTGTTGAATGCATACAACAATCGCAAGAAGTCCGTTTGATCACACTTGGCGGATCGTTTATCACCCATTTCAGTCTCGGTCAATACCTGGCTGATTTTCTGCTTGACGACATCCTGCATTGACAGATCCGTTTCCATTTCATTTTGATCTTGAGATTGAGTTGCCAAGAACGTTCTGTAGTTCTTTTCCAAAATCGCCAACACTTCATTCGACCTGAACCCAGCGGCGATAGTTCGGTTGCGCCGCACAAAGCAGATTCTCAACAACCCGTCCCATTCATTATAATCGATATTTGGACGCGGTTGCTTGACCTCCATTCTCACCACTGCAGATTCGACTTGTGGTGGAGGCCGGAAATTGTTCTTGCCTACTTTCATAATCTGGGTGATATTGGCCCACATTTGTGCGTTGACAGCTAGACGCCCGTATAATTTATGCCCCGGTGTAGCGACCAGTCTTAATGCAAATTCCTCCTGGAACATTAGCACGGACGTTCTCGGAGGACGTGGTTGGTTGAGCAGTTTGAATACCAATGGAGATGAAATCTGGTATGGTGTGTTTGAAATGCAAATGTCATGGTATGGAAGCTCCGTCTTGATACAATCTCCAAGCATGATTTCAAGTTTCTTTTCAACCGGTTTACCTTGAAACCGCTTCGTGAGTTCTGCAGCCATACGAGGATCCATTTCCACAGCGATGACCTTTTTGGCCTTTTCTAGAATCTTTTCTGTCAGATTCCCTGTACCAGGCCCAACTTCAAGAACAATATCACTCGGTCGGATATTAGCCTTGTCGACAATACCTTGTGCAATCAACGGGTTTTTCAAGATATGCTGCCCGAGATCTTTGTTCATTGTGAATACGGCCGTCTTCCTCTTCGTCTCTATGGGATTTGTTCGCGCATTCCCAATATGTCGTTTTGTCGCTGGTGCTTTACCCATTTTGTCGTTCGTTGTCAATGTGTTGGTGATAAAAAAAATTAAAAAAATTTGATGCGGCGTTTTTTTTTTTTCGTTTTTTTCCATAAAGGTTCTGCGCGCGGCCGTTTTCAAACTTTTCCTCCACTTTAAATCATGTCACAACCATTTACCGGTAATGGGCCACTGAGGTATGTTTGATGTGGACTGACCCTTCATTTTTCTAACAATATAGCGTTAAATTGCTGGTGTTTGGAGTCACACTAATGGCATTTTCATCCTACCCGCTTTACAAACGAGTGGTTGCCGGTGAGGAAAAGAAGAAACAGATGGGTGAAATGACATCGGACGGTGGACTTCGAATGTTTGATGAAAAAGAGATTCAAGCCCGAGAGAAACAATCTTGGTTTACAAAAATTTTTGGATCCGAAAGGTAATAGGAGTTGGTCTTTTTTTGTATATTTAATAAACAAAGAAAAAAAATGCATAAGAATAAAAATAAAATAAACAAGTTTTAATGACGATAAGTGCCAATTACCGTCCCAGGACGATACGGTTCTCGATATCTCTTCATGGCGGTTCGCGACGGGGTATACGGAGCTCCAGCCATGGACTCGCGTTTCGTAGTAGACATGAATGGCATTGATGTTTTCCGTGGAGTTGGAGTTTGGTGTGATAACCGGGACGGGGGTCGAATACTATCGAGACGCGCACTTGGACGGGGAAGTCTCGAAAAGTCGTCGTTATCGTGGCTGATCCGCATCGACGTACGAGGCCGTGGTGTCATGCTTAACGGAGTATTCATATGAGTATCCATTGACGATGCACATCGTCGTCGAGGAGTTGAAGGTGGTCCAAATTTGGAGACATGGCCCATTCCTCCAGGTCCACTGCCACCTCCGTGAGATAATCGCGATGTTGGTCTTGGAATCATTGAATTACGTTGTCGCTTGGCCTCCGGTTGTGGGGATTCCGGAATTGGCGGCGGTTTGACGTGATGCATTGGTCGTGGGGAATCTCTTGGTACGGGTAATAAAGACATTCTTGAGGAATGTGGTGTCGGTGGAGCCAGTGCCGCAGTAGCCGCAGAAAAACTTGCAGTGCTTGTTGTTGTTGTAGTGGCAGTGCTGTTAAAACTACCCGCTGTTGACTGTGTATAAGCTGATAACGACCCACTGGAAACTGGACGGCCTAACCCACGCAACGGATTGATTTCCACGCATCCATCCAGACTCTTCTCATGCTTGAACTTGGGTTTGAGCTTAAAGTTGATTGGTTTGACGCTGGAGACAATTGGAGAAGAATGCAAAGAGGAGAATGGCGAAGATGTTGACGACATTGAGGAACGATTGGATGATGTGGATGAATATTCTTGCGAACTGATAGACGGAGATTTCGGGTGATAATGATGTGCACTGTTGGCCCCTTCCAATTGAGCCCATCGTGCATGCAGTTTGGCCTGGGTATTATACATTTCCCCGTTCACCGTCAATCTATCCTTCAAAGCTCGGTCAAACAATCCCAAAATCCTCGTAATTGCTTGCGCTAGGTATGCGTTTTGTGTAACACCACGATCGATTCTATTCGTAGCATCTGTCGACGATGGCTCTTGCTTTGCTTGATGGATCTGGTTGACATTGGCTTCATAATCATCAAGCAACTCCATTGCTTGTGTTCCTGTATTTCTAAAAATAACCAGCCATCGATCCTCACCTAGCTCCTTTTCAAGTGTCACTAGGTCGGTGTTCAATGCATCCCATCGGGTCTGCAACTCGCGATACTTGCCCTGCAACGTTTCGATCGATCCAGGGAACAGATTTTTGGCCTTAGCCGTGTACTGTTCCAATCGTACCGGGATGAACTCAAGCGATGCTCTCAACGGTTTTACTCTTGTGGAGACTTCGATCAACTTGTGGTTCAAATCCCGTTCTATTTGGTTGAGATTGGGTAGTTTTGAATGACCAGGGAATGGACTTTCGTTCATACACGTTGACAACGCTTCAAGATCTGGCCTAATATGAGTCTCCCCAGCTGCCAAATGCCGTTGTTCTTCAATTTCAAAAATCATTGCAAAACAATTGTCAAGTTCACCCTGTACTTCTGTAAAAATCTGGTCGTTAAAATCTTTCCATTCCGTCGCAATATCAATCTGACTTCTTAGATCTCGGACCAACCCCAAGATATCATGCCATTCAGTTATAGCATATTCAATTTTTTCCACCACTGGTAAATATAACGAACTATTAACAGCTTCTTTGTCCACGTCCCGCGTGGATTCCAATGTTGACATTAACTGATTCATCAAATCTCCTGCCCTCATGATGGTTTTTCCTACATCCAATACTGCCTGTCGGCCTTCAAACATCCATTCTACATCATCATGAGCATCCAACCCCGTTAATACTGACCTACCAGTATGTAAGTATTGCAAAACATTGTCGGTTGCGTCGCCTACTTGTTGAATCGTTCCTGAACTAGTTGTTTCATCACAAGTTGGTATACAATCGGGAAGTGACATTTCTGTAAGCTCGCTTAGCTGCTCAACAAATGGAGCACGAGCCAAACTTGAGTCTGATTTCATTTTTTTTTTTCGCTGTATTGTTTTCGGTGATATAGTTTTGTTGAAGTTTAAACAATACAAATAAAAAAAGAAGAAGCCTTATTCACAAATATGATGGTGGTGGCTGTAATTTTTCTTGGTGTCAGGTTACCCACCGGTTTGGTAAAAGACAATAGTCCGCTTTTAGTAATATACAAACAACAAAACGCCTTAATCTTTAGTGGTACCGGAGGGCACAACAATTATGACTTTTATAGAAAGAATGAAACTAAGAAAGAAAAACTTGGAAAAACGGCGCGTTTATAAAATAGGACGAGGGAAGAAAAAGATTTAGTTTGAGAAAAAAAATGAGGCTGGTCGTGACGGAGTTTGTGCAGGCTTTTGAAGTGCATGCATCAAAGGTCAATTTTTATGAAAGAATAAGGAGGTAGTTGCTAGGACAACAATGTTGGAATCAGGGGATATTGAAGGACAATCAACTGACGAGGCTTGAAGTTTACACTTTTTGACAAGGTAAATAGTAGGAATAACTAGACTAGCAGCTTATATTTAGGGGCGATAAATTAAGTTTTAGATCGAAAAATGCATTGATTATACTGCATTGTATTCATGTATGTCTAGTGGATGGATTACCCCGGTTGCAGGCGCGTGCGCAGGCTTCGCCGGCTGTGCGGCGTGCTGGAAATAGTTTTGAGCGACAGAATTCTACACCAGCCTTTGGGCCTCAAGCTTCGCATGAAGGTATCGTTTCGTTGGTATATGACTCTCGAGAACTCACGTCTGTTGTTTTTGTAACTGCATATATTTGTTCTCTTATTTTCCCAAAAAAAAAAAAAAGCCTGAATTCTTCCGAGGGCTAGGAGTAGGTTAAAGTTTGAGCGCATGTCAACAACCAGGCGGAGATGGAATTGATCGCAGTTACACTGAACGGGGCCATGGAAGAAGAGTTGGTACGTTGAGGTCCCCGGTTTGAAGGTGAACATGGTGAACATAACGAAGCGTTAGAATGACGAAAGCTTCCTAGCAGGATATTGATCTTTATATATAACGATGTGAAGACCAACTGCCGTAAATTAAAATCTTGCTATTATTTAGTGGTACCTTTAGCAGCATTACAATAGGCGGTTGAAGCTATATCTGTATCTGTGTCAGAGAAAATAGGATAGGCGAATCTAAAAACTGAAAGCTTAAGGGGTAAATTCTATTTTGAGGATTGCCCTAACAAAACCCTTACCCAGTAAACCATGTAGATCAGGTTCTTGGCTGGTTAATACGGAGACTAAAAAGTTTGGGCATTGATTAGCCAATTGGGAACATATACCTTTATATTCGGTACCATTCTGAACAGCTGAAACAGACTCATAAGGATTATCGGGCCGCATGCGGCGCCGAGAACGAACCGCCAAAAATAACTAACGTTTTTAGACACCTGCGCTTAAGGAACCGATAATTCCGCTTTCAACAAAGCTCCCTCGACAAATCATAAAATTTGCTATTTAAAAACGACATCTACTTCCAATTAAAAAAAATTAAAAAAAAAAAAAAACCATGCGTGATCAAATATTCACGCGCCAAAGTGTATTCTTCAGCATGGTTGGGATAAACCCAAAATCTACAACACCACACATCTTTTTAAACCCATCTTGCCACCCACAGACGCGAATCTCGAACAGTGGCGACAGAAATATCTATATATAATGCCTGGGTTGAATTTCGACAATCACTTGAGAAACCAATATCTCGAAGCGAACGGTGTTGCTGTCCCTAAAGCGACATCTACTGGTACAACAATTGTTGGATGCAAGTTCAAAGATGGGGTTGTAATCGCCGCCGATACTCGAGCGACTACTGGTGAAATCGTCGCTGATAAGTATGTTATACTCAATTCCAAACAGGAAGAGCAGCGCAAGCTAATGAACAAAAACTAGAAATTGCGAAAAGCTTCACAAGATCACTCCTTTCATTTGGTGTGCTGGTGCTGGTACCGCTGCTGACACAGAAATGGTCACTCAACTTATTTCATCAAACCTTGAACTACATTCACTGCACACTGGTCGACAAGCCCGAGTTGTTACATGTCTAACTCAATTGAAGCAACATTTGTTCAAGTATCAAGGTCATATCGGTGCTTATTTGATTGTTGCAGGTGTCGATCCAACTGGCAACCACTTGTTTTCTGTACATGCCCATGGGTCTACTGATGTTGGATATTACTTGTCTTTAGGATCTGGTTCTTTGGCTGCTATGGCAGTTCTAGAATCCAAATGGCACAAAGACCTCAACAAGGAAGAAGCAATGAATCTGTGTGCTGAAGCTATTGAATCCGGTATCTGGAACGATTTGGGATCAGGATCTAATGTCGACATGTGTGTAATGGAAAAGGATAAGGATTCTATCATGCATAGAAACTACCGAACACCAAACCAGCGATCTATCAAGGAAAAGAGTTACAAGTATCCTCGAGGTACTACAGCTTTCCTTGATGAATCTATAAGATCAAGAATGGAAGTAATTGACGTGCCAGTAGAATCGTCGTCATCTGCGCAGCCAATGGAAGTAGATTCATAGATTTCAATTTCATATTTCTTTTTCATTATTATTATTATATCTGTCTGAGTGCAATAATAGTACCTTCCACAATAGCTTCATGTTCCACTTGATGTACACGTTCTTCGTATTGTTCTTTCGATTCGTTTTTGTTGAGGTCGATTTCTTTTACTAGTAATGGAGCACCTTCATCGACTTCTGCAATAACATTGTGAATCATGACACCACCTTTAGTGACTGTCCCGTCTTGACCAGCCTGCCATGCTCTTTCAATTGCATTGATACCTGCAAATGCACCTGGCAACGCAGGGTGTAGGTTAATGATCGAGATATTTTTCAATGGTTCCAGAAAAGCCGGCGATAGAATGATCATCCAACCAGCACATACAATCAAATCTGGCTTGTTTTCAGGTTTCAGAATATACGCAGCTAGATCTCTGTTGAATTGTTCACGAGCTTCAACTCGTTTATGTTTTTCTTCTTTTGGAATGCCCTTGTAATAGTCTTTGAGCTGGTGTACATAAGCCTGAATTGAGCCCTTGGCGGCTCGTTCTAATCCGTATGCTCCGGCGTGCGATGAAATAACTTGCGATACATGACCTTCAGTGATTTTCCCAGATTCACAAGCATCGATAATGGCTTGTAAGTTGGACCCGTTGCCGGAAATAAGTACCAGAATCTTCTTGGTCATTTTTCTATGATTCAATAAGGGTTTGAAAATGTGGTTTTTTTTTTTGTTTTTTTCCTTTTCTTTTAGGCCGCGCCACCGATTCCGGTTCGTTTTCTTGTTTATGCATACAAAGCTGCGACTATAAAACTAGATACAAAGCTTAACTTGAACGATGGTTTTTCTGCCATCAATTCAGTTACATTTAGTTTACGCCTTAAATAGCGGATTGTGTCTCCGAGAATTGGCAATGTTGTACTTTGGATGAGGTTTCTCGATTCTAGATATTGCAGTGTCAAGAACGCAGTTGTCGAAATAAACACCAGCAATTTACTCAATTTACCGACAACAAATCCGCATAATAATCCTGTAAAACTTCCTACGGACATTTGCTGATAGTTGATCCGACCGCCCCATCGTCTGCGGGTGGATGTTGCCGGAGTTTGGTCGAACGCAATCGCCCTTCGGTCTTTAGTCGTCGGCAGGTCATAGCTGTCGAGCAGAATTGGCCGTCGTAGTAGTGATGCTGAGATACCCACTCCGAGTAACCCACCGAGCGCAACAGCTCGAGCTCCTGGAAGAAGTGTAGATGACATAAAGAACCTAGACATGGTTGTACGGTATGTGGGTTTTTTTTTAAATTGGTGTTGATAGAAGATAAACAAAGTGGAAAGAGCAAGATTCGCAACCAGTAGCCAGTTTAAAGGGCCGGGGAAAAGTCACGTGCAGATCAACGGCTTTGTCTGAACCGCAATGCACACATCGCCTGTACTTATGTGGTAGATTCGCTTAATGACCGTGATGAAGATCGACACGACATCGTATTTCTGTTTAAATTAATGGGATACCCACCGCCCGGCATTTTGATTATTTGATTCAATTGTCGAGCACCGACGCACGATTTTTCGTATTTTCCGAGCCTCAATGCGAGGAATGCGAGCGATGCCCCAGGGGAAACAGTGACGTCTCAAAAATCCCATATATATATATCAATTTATGATCTGAAAAAAAAAAAAAATAAATAAATATATATATATATAAAAACGGCGGATATAAAAACCCTGCGATCTCTCCTCAAACTGTTCCCTACATCAAACCACATCAATGACTATCGGTACAACTCATGAATGGACTGTCCGTGCTGACGGATCTCGGACCCGTCCACTGCAACCGTCGGAACAGCTATTTCTGTCCCCTCAGGGCGGAGAATCATGGCCATTGTCATTTGTGATTCGTTTGGACATCCCTGATGTTGAAACTTTCAAAAACCGGTTGAAGCTAGCTTGGTCGCAATTGGCTGTGGATTTCCCTCATACCACATCTAAGGTGGAGAATTTTTCAGCGTTTGTTACACACCCACTTGATACCCCTGAACAGCTGGATCAATGGTTGAAAACGTCGTTTGGAATCATCAGCTATGAAATTAGTCAAGAGTATTTGAGAACTTTGGCTCCTGTAGCAAGCCCTATTGTGCGGTTTAACGAGTATTGTTCGGAGTTGGCCTTTATCTGTCCTCATACTCACGCTGATGCTACTGGGGCGCTAAACATGTTTGACCAGTTGTTGAAAACGATAACTTCTGATGAGGACCTCATGGTGAAATTCGGGCAAGGTTATTTGAGTCCAGCTTTGGAACAATCCATCGGTCTTAATCAGATATCCGAAGACCAGACTAAACTGGCCATGGAAGCAATGCAGAACTATGGCATGTCACAACCTGGACTGTGTGATCAACCAGAGAAACATGAAACTCCTGAAACAACTGGATGGGTTACAATGGTATTCTCAAAGGAAGAAACTTCTAGTGTTGTGAAACGCAGCAAGGAACTGAACGTTAGTGTCACGTCAATGATGTATACTGCGCTCATATTGTCATTGCGGCATCACGAGATCAACAATATTGCAAAGAATTATACAACATTTAACATTTTCAATCTTCGAAATGAGTCCACCGCTTCACTTCCAATTGGGTTTTATTGTGGTATGTGGCCAGTTGTGATCAATTCCGAGGGTGAGCCTCATGACGTACTGCAAAAAGCCGACGATTACCTTACTGTAAGCAAACAGTCAATTAAGGAAAACAGTCATAAAAACGTCAAGGATAGCCAACATTGTGTTTTACCAATTGCAGAGCAGTGTTTAGCTGCTTTTCAAGAGAATGCTGCAAATCCAGAAGAGGTGCGACATGCCCCCTCCATTAGTTCAATTGGCGTCTGCGATCATTTGCTTCAAAAGAAGTATGGCGACATTACTGTGAAATCGTTCTGGGAGGGTACAATTACCAATTCGCCCCAAATGCCAATGCTGGTATGGACTTTTGACGGTCAATTGCACATGAATGCTACATACAACCCAGCATATTACAGCCCAACATACATCGAGTCCATGGAGCGGAACATCAAATCTGCTCTATTAAGTTTGTAATTGTATATAAATCCATAACTTTAATCTTAAGTATTGGAACTGCCTGCCAAGTCTGACACAACTCCGCCGCGCTGACCGCGGCCCCCTTCCAGATTTCCGTCACGGCGCACCCAACCGCACTAAACGAACGCGTGGCCACTACTGCCCATTTCCCACCTACCACCGTATGTACCAATTTTGGTGGACAAAATATTTTGAATACTTTTTCAAAATCCCCTAATTTATCTATATGCTCGATCCGTACAGCTACGTGTCTCCGTCACGCGTAAGGACGTTTCTGTGTCCTGTAGGGCGAATAAAACGTAACACGTTTTTACAATATGCCGAGCGATTGTCCAAGGTGAAGGAGGTGAGATTACTCGATGTAACGCCAGATCCACGATCAGATAGAGGTACGTGTGTATGATTCCAATGTACTAACCGATTTTAAAGCCATGTTTAGTCCTCAAGGATACCCTAACGGTAAGGTGATCTACGACTTTTCACTGTCGCCCATAGACGAACAATTGTGCTCATTGTACGACTTGGAGCCATTTCGACAGACGCTGGTGGTGGTGGGCCTTACAAGTTATAAAGATAACAGCGAAATGGATTATGAAAAAGCCGTCAAAGACTTGAAACAACGGTTTAAAGATGCGATTTGTCACAAGATTTTGGTATGTGGGGTGCCTGATCAAGATGCAGTGCAACAGACGAAAAATGTGCTCCCTGTACTATCATCAAAGATTTCAAATGTTACCAGCTTGGAGACTGTAATGTGCGACATTACCACAGATTTCTTGGCTGAGTTGACTGTATTAACGATTACGAAACATCTGGGGTCATTGTCATCTCCAGGAATCAAAGAGTTGGATACTCCAGTTAATGTCGCTCGTCCGGGTGATAAACCTTACAATATTTCATTACGCCGCGGAATGGTAAGACATTCTCCGTCTGCATCTTCAGTGAGTCTTTCAAGAACAGGGTCGGTTTCAAAATCAGGGTCCATCTCAATCGGTCCTACTGAACGGTCGACTTCTCGCCAACGTGGACGAACTTTGAAATTTAATGGTAACATGTATTTACTAGCAGGTCGGTTATCAGATGCATTGAAAAATTTCGGTGACGCGGCAACAATGTTGAAAGGAGCATATGATCATTTATGGTTTGCATCAGCCTTGGAATCTATTGGGGTGTGTTTAGTACTTCAATCATTTTTGGAAGTGCCTATTTCTATTCCCGCAATTGCGACTCAAACTACCGCTACAAACCCGTCAATGCTTGAATCATCTACTACACCTTCATCTCCAGCATCTCGGTCCGAAACGCAAAGCCCGTCTTCATCGTCTGTGCATTTGCCTGCTCCAACGTCGTTGTATGAGTTTCTACCAGAATTGACTACAGCGGTGGTGCGGTACTATGCCCGGTCACAATCATCAGCAGAAGAAAGTGTACCTCAATTAGTCTTTTGCGAATCCATGCTTCGATTTGCAAAGATTTTGGTAACAACTCGGCTAGGAGGTGGATGGAATCCAGCAGTGCTTTCTACTGTGGTTAGAGGCACTTCTATTAACAAGCACATTACATTGGATTCAACACCTACTAGTGTAATTGCCCATTGGTGTAACAAGATTTATTCGACCGATTTGTCAAACTTGCCAATACTTGCACAGTGCAATATTTATAGCGGTATGGCAAGTGCATATTCATCGATTGGGCTGATTCGAAAACGGACTTTTATTCTTCGAGAATTGCTGGTGAATTTGATACCCAAAATAATCAAGTCTCGCCGTCAACGGCAGCAGTTTGAGCAAGAAAATATAGTTCCGGAATCTGGATTCTTGACATTGCTTGATGGCGTGCAAGAAAAGGGTATTTTGGAGTTGTTGGATACTCTTTGCCAGGTGTTTGGAGCTGGCGATATCACGGCGCCGGGGTGCGGCTGGGGCGATCTTAAAGTGTCATTTTTGAGGACGTGCATTTCTGTATGCGAATCAATTCCCGATATCGGAGGAGTGATTCAATACACTAGTTTACTTCTTTCAACTTCAGCTGACACATTGACAAAGGAAGAGCAGATTTCGCATTACAAGAACATTTTCAAGTCGTTGGACATGTCTCGACAGCTAGGGCGAGGTGATATTGCGGCAAAGTACTGGGACGCATTTTTACTACGTGATATTAAGATCACTCCTGCGACTACAGCCCCAATTGAACAACTGCCGCTAGAAAACGAAGAAGAAGGTGGGGTATTTTTGTACAATCCGTATAACAAGAAGGAAAGTGAACAGCCGGCGGCTAATAGTCAAGGAGTATTGGTCCAACATGAACGTGCCGAGTTTGTTATCAAATTGCAAAACCCATTTGCTTTTGAAGTCCAAGTGAGTGAACTCACACTGATCACTGAAGGTGTGGAACTGGCTGCTTCGGCTACAAATGTTTATATTCCTCCGTCGTCAATGTATGAATTGACGGTTGCAGCGAATCCTGAGACTTCGGGAACTTTAAAAATCCTTGGTTGCAGGGTTCAAATGGCAGGCTGCAATGCCGAGGACTACTTTTTGCGTGGTAAATATGAATCCAGGCCCGAAGAAAAAGTCAAAGAGATTGGCATCGAGGCTGGTAAACGGGCCCGCCAGGTGAAGGATGAACAGATACAAAGAAGGCAATTGGAGATTTCCGTGATCTCTGCTCAACCTATTATGGCGGTGAAATCTACGACTATTAACCGTGGATGGCTCATGTTACTGGAAGGGGAGAATCATGAATTTACTTTGACACTGTCTAACATTTCGGATTTCCCAGTGAACTTGGTTCAATTCAGGTTCCTGGACTCGACAACAGAACCACTTCAACTGGCCATGCAAAGTAAAGAACTACCTTTGAACGAGGTCTATGAATGTGAGCATTTCTTGTATAACCGAAGGGCATTGACTTGGGTGAATCCTGATGAAGGATCAGTCAAGCCGCATCAAACTGGTGGGTTCAAGATTCTTGTCAGTGGGAAACGAGGCATGACCACTGCTACTATCAACATTGACTATAGTAACCAGGATAAGTCAAGTGCGTCGGTGTGGACACGACGGTTGTCAGTACCGATCAATGTTACAGTAAACTCAAGCATTGAACTTGGTGGGTGCGATATCATCCCACTTCAAGCGTGTCAAGCATTTAAGAATAACGACGACCAGTCGTCTCTAGCAAAGTTTATGCGTACTTTAGAAGAAGGCACTCGGTTATCCGATTACTGTGTGTTTGTGGCGGATATGAGAAACTCTTGGAGCCAGCCAATGGAGGTGACGGTATGGAGTAAGCAAGAGTCCGACGGATCCAAGCTTGTTGAGATGACTGAAACCATTTATCCAAACCGAATCAAGCGATTTTTGTTACCGGTTCGATGGAATCCAATTCCAAACGAGCAGGCTAATGAACAAATCCCGCTGAAATCACGGCGACAATATGTCGTTGATCCGAACTTATCTAAAGAACAAGCAAGATTTATGCGGGAAGCGTTTTGGAACCGAGAAAAGTTGTTGAGCATGGTTGGAGGACACTGGGAAATTCACGACTCGCCGCATCGGTCTGGTATGGTGGAACTTCGTGGACTGCGGCTGACCCAGAAAATGGTCAATGTTTTGCGGTTAGAGCAGGTGCAAATGTCGATGAAGCTTGAGGATATCAAAGTCACGCAGGTGAATGAAACCACATGCAAACTACCGTGTGACGAAATGACCACGTTGGTGACCAAGGTGTCTAATAAAGGGTCTACGCCAATCTCCGGGATGCTTCGGCTTATCCCGTCGGTAAGATATGACCAAGACGACGATGAAATCGCCCAAAAGATTCTGTATAATGGGGTGCTTCAACGGCCTCTCCAGGATATCCCACCGGATACCACGGTGGATGTCAAATTGGGGTTGGTGTTTGTATCAAGGGGTGAATACGAATGGACTAGTATTTTTGAAACAAGCACTCCAGGTCCACAACGTCTGCAACAGCATGCCCAACGGCAACCAATTTATGTAAAAGTTTGCTAAAAAAGAAATAAGTGTATTAGAAATCTGAATTTTCAACGCATCGCATGTTCTGGAAGCCGCACGCGCCACCCAGTCTTGGGATTTACGATTTACGCGCGCCACCGATCAACACCCAGATTTATTTCTCCCTGCTAGCTTTCTTCACTCACTACTTTTCCACAACGACACGCACCCAAAACCATGTCTGTAGTACATCCAGAAACATCCGACCTGAAATTCAACTTTGATGAGTTTTTGAAAAAGGAGTACCGATATGGGATGGACCCTAACCGTCCGATCTGTCGGTACTACGGTGCTGGCCATTGTCCACGAGGGAAGGAATGTCCTGACAAGCATATCCTGCCAACCTATTCAAATAAGTATGACAAATATCCACCTTTATTACAACGAATTGTACTAACAAGACGCTCTAGGATTGTATGCAAGCATTGGCTAAGAGGACTTTGCAAAAAGGGAGACGGATGTGAATTTTTACATGAATACAACCTGCGGAAAATGCCAGAATGCTTGTTTTATTCCAAAAATGGATTTTGTACACAATCTCCAGACTGTCTATACCTACACGTCGATCCACAGTCTAAGGTGGCTCCTTGTACAAACTATGAAAAGGGCTTTTGCAAGCTCGGGCCAAAGTGTACAAAACGTCATATTCGTAAAGTTATGTGTTCAAAATACTTGACTGGGTTCTGCCCCGATGGACCAGATTGTCCAATGGGGCATCCAAAATTCGTCATGATCAACGATGTAATGAGAATCGCAAGGGACTTGCAACCAAGACCTACAGCGAAACCGACATCGGCATGATTCTTAATAACTGATTCGGATCTGTCGGGCTCGTTGACGTTCTTGTTCAGTCAACGCCCATGCAACACCTTCTTCATCTTCCGCTTCATCGAGACCAATAATGGTAACAATCTGTGCAACTTTGACAAACTTTTCTCGGAAATGGTACCGTTCACTGGCCTTGGTAATAATCCGTCCAACGTCTCGATCCAATCGAATCGCCCCTAGTTCATTTACTTTACCTTCCAACGACCATACCCAGCGTTCAAGGGATTTTGAAAGCGATTGAGCTGCCAACGACACTAACCGGGTATAGTTATCCGGTGTAATGATATTGTGGAATTCATGCATGAGTTGGTCCCATCCAGTGGCAAACTCGCTGCTAACATCTTCATCTTGGTTGACATAATCAGCCAATTGAGTAACTGAATTGAATAGAGTAGATAATTTTGGCTTGATAATATAATTAAATATCGTTCTCAATCCATCAGCTGCAAGCTCATTGCATCGGCCTTTAAAACTCGTAACCAAAGCATTAACCAAATCCTTAGCCACCACCGCGTCATCGCAAAATGGCAAGTCCTCAAACCACAAGGACTGGACAACTTGCTCGGTATATTGCGCAATCGTAGTCAAACTGTTGATATGAACCATAAAAGCCCTCAACTTTCTATCTTCTGCCAAGCTTAGCCCGGCCAATGCACGGTTATTATTAGGTGGCGTGGACGGTCTGGTGATTTGTTGTTTTGGTGCCCCATCTCTGAGTTGTCGTTGAACCATTCCAATGTAATCGCTTTCCAAAATCCGTCGAATGTTGGCAAAAATCCCCTTGATCAATGGCAAATCACCAGTAGCCAGAGTCTGTTTCACCAATGACGAAAATAGCAGCATGATATCCGTCACAGCAGATGTCACCATTGGAGCATCTGCAGTCGCCTTTTGCGTCAAATCTGGCATCTCCTCCAATTGAAACGCCTTCTCTACCGACCGTCGGAGTACGAAAGTCGACAAAGTTTCAAATGCTGGACTGACCTTGGTATTCAATTTCTTGCTGAACCCACTATCCAAAATCAACTGCGGAACCTTGAGCACCCCATCACCATTTTCACCATCAATTCCTTCAAAATCATGCCATCTAACCGCAAGGAACTTTTTGTACAATGTCCATCGATGCAACATGACCGATGCTTCCCCTACAACATCCCCCACATGCTTGAGATCCACCATCTCTGGCTCCGACTGTTGCTCTGTTGTAGTAGTCCTCATTCGTGAAAAACTTGACACCAAATACGAATAAGAATAGGACTTAATTTCTGACAATAACCGGTCAACCCGACGCTCATCCCAAAATGTATCAATAATAAGTCCTCCCTGAGAATCCGCTTCATCTTGAATTTTATCCACCACCCGGTTCATTTTCCCCTTGCCGTAATGCTTTTCTACAATCGGAGCATGCTGCGCTACAATTGTAGCAATATTTTCAAATAACCGTGACATGGCCACGGCATAAAACATTGATGACTCGCTGCTGCGGCTTTGCATCAATGTCCGTGAATGCGTAGTTATAATCCCACAAATAAATTTAGCATATATATCCAACCCTTGTTTTTCTTGACCAATCAATGGGAACAACTTGAAATATCGCGTAACATTCTCCATATCTTTGACATTTGCAGCCTTGCCAAACTCTCGGAGAAATAACCCACCCAATGACTCTGCTGCTTGTAATATCGTTTCCTGAGGATAATCTGGCAATTCACTTGTTGGTACCATTGCCTTAGCGAATTCTCCTGTAACCAACGGCTGAGGTAATGAATTTGCCTCATGAATATAATTGGCCGCTCTTTCCCAGTCTCGTCTGTCCATTGCGTCCTGACATCCAATTACGCTTGATCTTAACAAAATTACATCCTCCACATATTGCAATGCCTCCTTGACTCTATTTTTTTCCGCGTCAATAGATCGTACTTTTGAAGAAATTCGAAAAGCTCCATATGATGTCGTAGCTAGCAGTTGCGAAATCTCATGCGATGAATTCAATGCAGTCCCAAGCTGGGTTCGCGATAAATCCAGTCGTTTAATTTCATGCTCTTGTGATAATTGAGTTGACGAAACAAACCGTTCCAATTGCTCCGTCACCTTTTGATCTTGCTCTTGTAAGCCATGCAATACGTTGTATAAATCCTCCTCCGTATTTGCCTCAGCAAGCTGGCGTTTTGCATCCAACATTGCACTCCTTGAAAAAAGTCGTCGTGTATCAACGACACGTTACGTAGAGTACCCGGTTGGGCGCTTGATGGGCTGGACGTGCTGGTATTTACTCAGTGCTGAGTTATACCCACATGCGCCGCACGCAGGTTTAAAAAAAAAACACGCAATATATTTAGTTATTTATTTGCCTCCCTAAGTGATATTGCAAACTTTGCTTTTAAGATTATCAATTGAAGGTTAAACACCAACTGCAAGACCAGAAACCTTATGTGATGAGGGGAAAACCCGAGTTGACCCCCACAGTAATACTAGTTCCGGCGGTATTTCCGTCGTCTGGTTTTAGTATCACGGAACCAATTCTGGGGACTATAAAATTTGGAGTCTATAGAACTGCAAGTTAATAACTGTTTGATTCTACCACCAAGTATATAATCCTATAAATGTTCCTCGATGCCCTAGGAAGCCCAACTCTAATGATCGAGTTTCAGTAATCTATGGCCTCCAACTAAAGCATTCATTCCTGGTTATAAGTTCGGGAGCTCGCTCGCGGCTGGGCTTGAAGGCTATGCCCGACGCACACAGTCCGGTATTTATCGGGAAGGTGAACTGAGTCATTGTTTCTTCTAGCTGCGAATATGTATGGGTATATTTCCATTCTAAGATAAACTAGGTCGATAATAGCATGAAAGAGCATAAAAAAAAAAATACTAATATGTTGATTATGATAGGCTAGTTGGCACTGACCCCTTATTATGATAAGGATATTGAAATATATATATATGCAAACTATATCCTTATTTTTCTTAATTCATTAATATTGCAAAGGAAGGAAAAAAAGCCTATCTGTTCGAAAAGTTCTACTAGTCTAGAGCTAAGTGCATTAGCTCAAAAACCTCATTTGTTTTTTTTGGCCCAACCGATCGATTCTCGTTGAGCTGCAAAAAATTTTCCGTCCCCCACATCAGCAAAGTTGTCCAGTTTGGCTCGTCACTAAAACAACTCCTAAAGCTTCTCTTTCTAAATAATCTCGTTGATATCCGGTGTCTTTAAAGTTTAACATGTCGTCCCTGGTCAGCTGTAGTCGGTCAGGCCTCAAATCTCATGGAATCCGGAAATGCCCGAGACTTCTTTCCCCACAGCCAACAAAAAATGTTTTTCTAGGGCAGGGGCAAGGGGTGGCGGCGGCCGCAGTAAGGCTTCTTCTATATAAACCGGGACATGCCCGAAGAACTTTCTCTTCTTGTCAACCAAGAAAAATGCCTTTGTCAGTGGAAAAACTCAACAAGAACGTTGTCGATGCGAAATATGCCGTGCGAGGCGCTATTGCTCTAAGAGCTGAAGAACTACGAGATCAGCTCAAAGCCGACCCATCTTCAGTACCATTCAGTTCAGTTATTAACGCAAATATTGGTAATCCACAACAGCTAGATCAAAAGCCAATCACTTTTTATCGACAAGTATTGGCTTTGGTCCAATACCCGGAATTGTTGAAGGATAGTGAAATCACTCGGCTGTTTAAGCAAGATGCTATTGACCGAGCTACTACTTTGTTGAAGGAGATTGGATCTGTTGGAGCTTATTCTCACTCCAAGGGTGTCCCATTGGTGCGACAAAGTATTGCAAACTTTATTGAAGAACGAGATGGATTTCCAGCTGATGCAGAATCTATTTATCTCACTACTGGTGCTTCTGGTGCAGTAACTCAACTTATCAATACCATTTCTCAAGATGAAAAATCTGGGTTTTTGATTCCAATTCCACAATATCCTCTATACTCTGCCACTTTGACATTGTGTAATTCTACTTCTGTTAGTTATTATCTTGATGAAGACAAGAACTGGGGGACCAACTGTGACGAAATTGACGAAATTATCCAACAAACCAAGAAGGAAGGTACCGATCTTCGAGCTATTGTTGTAATTAACCCAGGTAACCCAACTGGTGCAGTTCTTTCGAAAGATAATATCCGAGATATTTTGGATCTTGCTGCAAAGGATCACTTAGTTGTTATTGCTGATGAAGTTTATCAAGCCAATATCCTTCAAGGTGAATTCCACTCTTTCAAGAAGGTGTTGAGAGAAATGCAGAAGGAACAACCAGGAAAATATGATCATGTTGAGCTTGCCTCTTTGCACTCTACTTCCAAGGGTATGATTGGAGAATGTGGTCAACGAGGTGGTTATATGGAATTGGTTGGATTTTCTCAAGAAGTTGAAGACACCATTTACAAACTTGCATCTATTTCCCTATGTCCGGTAGTTACTGGTCAAACATTGATGGAATTAATGGTCAACCCACCAAAGCCAGGTGATGCTTCTTATGAAGAATATACAACCGAATATAACCATATTTTCGACACTCTCAAGAGCCGAGCTCTCAACTTGTACAATGCATTTAACAAGATGGAAGGTGTAACATGTGAAGCTCCACAAGGTGCAATGTACTTGTTCCCAAAGATTACTATTTCACAAAAGGCTATTGAAGCTTCGAAAGCTGCAGGTAATGATTATGCTGATGCCTTCTACTGTATGGAATTGCTTGAAGCTACTGGTATTTGCGTAATTCCAGGTTCCGGATTCGGTCAATTACCGGGGACTTTCCACTTGCGAACTACGTTTTTGGCACCAGGTGATGATTATGCCGAACGATTCCTTGCATTCCACAAGTCATTTATGGACAAATATAGAGATTAGTCTAATGTACATGGTTTTTTAATGTTTTCAAATTTTTTTGTTTTGTTTGTTTATCATAAGAAAAAAAAACTCAAATCTATAGTCTGCTGATAACTTCTTCAGTAAACTTGGAAGTTGTAGCAGATCCACCAAGATCACCAGTAATGTTTTGCTTACCAGAGGCAAGAGTACCCATAACGGCCTTTTCAATTTGGTTAGCATGTTCCTCTAATTCCATGTGTCGCAACATCATAACAGAAGAAAGAAGCAAAGCAGTTGGGTTAGCCTTGTTTTGACCAGCAATATCTGGGGCAGAACCGTGAACGGCTTCAAAGATGGAAACATCAGTACCCATGTTACCAGATGGAGTCAATCCCAAACCACCAATCAAACCAGATGCTAAATCAGACATGATATCACCATACAAGTTTGGCATAACCATAACGGCATCCTTATAAAGACCTGGGTCTTGGACCATCTTCAAACAAGCATTGTCAATGATATCAGTGGTGATTTCAATATCTGGGTATTGTTCACCAACATCGTAAACAGATTCCAAGAACAAACCATCACCATACTTCATCAAGGTAGCCTTGTGAACAACACAAACCTTCTTTCGACCAATAGATCGTGCGTATTCAAATGCATATTTAGCCACACGGGTAGAAGCATCTCGGGTAATAAGCTTGATAGATTGAACAACACCTGGGACAATTTCGTGTTCCAAACCGGCGTATTCACCTTCAGTGTTTTCTCGAATCAATACAGTGTTGACATCCTTGTATGGAGTTTCATACCCTTTAATAGAAATAGCTGGTCGACAGTTTGCAAACAAGTTAAAAGTCTTTCGCAATGTCAAGTTCAAACTTTGGTGGCCCTTACCAACTGGAGTAGCTAATGGACCTTTCAATGCAACCTTGTTCTTGTTGATCTTTTCTACAGTGTCTTTTGGCAGAGTGGTTCGACCATCAACCAACTTTGGAGTCACATCAACTGGATCCCATGCGATTGGAACATTAGCAGCTTTGTAAATTTCCTTAACGGACTTGGCAATTTCTGGTCCAATACCGTCACCCTCGATAATGTTGACGATGTACTTGCCATCGGCTTGTTTTTGGCCGTTGTATTTGGCAACTGAACTAGCCAATCGGACCTAATTTGGGAACAATTAGCATTTTCGCCTTTAACCAATTGATGAAACATACCTGATTTCGAAGTGGAGCAATTCGCAAAGACTTGGATAAAGACTTGGACAACATTCTTAGATTTGTTTGTTCTTTGAAATGGATGAAGATGAAGAAGAGAGGAAAGGAAAGGAAAGAGAAAAAAACTCGGTGTCTATCGGGGATTTCGGTCGAGTCGGGGCCGCGCGCCGTGCCTTCTGCTACTACACTAGTTGGCTGGGCGGAAAAATTTTTTGGTCCGTGAGCGGGTTCGGATCCGATTATGCGATGCATATCATGACGAGGTGGGGGGAGACCGGCAATACTCAGGCCGATGAAGGGAGGTGGTTGGTTTGGAATGATTGTATGGTTTGAGGTTTTACTGGATATGGGCGAGTTTCGGGGGGATATTTGCTGTTATGACGAACGTGGTCGGGAATATAGTATTTATTTTGGATGTTATTACTGCTTTTTAGGCTGTTCCAATTGCGAATAAACGCTTGGATTGTTATAGAATACGCCAAGTCAGAATATAGGTAACAATAGCTTTTAGTGACGTGGAGTTATTATCATCTGTCTAGCGGCTTTACGATACAGAAATTGCTGAGATTCATCCAAACCCGGCCGATCGAAATTCTCAACGCACCGCAAACTATTGTGCGGCTCGGTCGGTTAACCAATATATATTATTAGCGCGGAGTAGCTCGGCCGGCTGCTTGCTAAATAAATAGATTTTCTGACCTGAGACTTGCAAGATTATAGAGTCGCTGGCAGCAGGATGAGACTAGTAGTAAGCCCCAAAACAAACAGGGGCCTAGATTAGCTACCACAGCCGCGCTCCTGCAAAGATGCCCGCATTTGTCATTGGGCGTGTCACGATTTATAATCCCTGGTATATAAACCGCCACGCGCCCTTAAAACAATAACTTTCCATATAACATTATCTTCCCAGAATTTCAGAAGACTATGAAAAGGCTGAACTTCATACGACATCATATGCTCAAAACAATACAGTACAGTACAAGGAAGTTTAATTTGCCTCTCTAACTACAGCGAAAAGTCACACAAGAATATCAGAAGGCAAAAAAAAAAAACACACAGAATGGTAGCGATCAAATTTTTATACCTTATTTTCAAAGCTGCTACAATTCTGGTACCACAGTTACAACCGCGAAAGTTGACTCTTGTCGCTCAGAGAGTTGTCCCGCCGTATGTACCTAGTGGAGTGAAATTTGCCACCGACGGTTGTCATTGTGACATCCCAGTGTGCTCACCAGCAGAAGATGCTGCTCTAGAGGTTGTAAAGGACTTGTAACTGTTCGAGATCCTAAAAAAATTGGAACAGTAAGAGTCTAAAGACGGTCAGTTGCAGTTTATCCTTGATAGAACGGATAAGGTTTCGGTTGTACGGCGATGTTAACTAGTGAGCCATCTAGAATTTATGGCTCCAAGGGCCGAAAAACATAATGGCTGGCTTTGTTACAATAGGAACCAGTTCTTTTATTCTCTGTATATTTCCACTTTATGTACTTTATTTCATAATAATTCATTTATAGAATCTTCGTCCTCCTCTTGCTGTATTCAATGTTGGCTAAGAATGTTTTATTCTATCTCGTGGATCTTACCCGCACTTACCCGGTCTATACTCCCCAGCCGCACGTGACTGTCACGGTGTTAAAGAAAAACGCCGGTTTCGAGAACTTAATATATGAGTAATCCTACAGATTATGAGGGAAATTATCTGTGTATTGCAACTGTTGCTGCTTGTCTTCAAATCATGAGGGCTTTGATCGCTCGTCTCGCTGGGTTTCTAAATAAAAAATAGTACAATCTGTGGCACAATTGCGACAGGAGGAGAAGGCATATCCTTGGATATGAGTGGCACCATTTGATGTGGTGCTGCCGTACATAAGACTACCTATAGACAATGCTCAACAGTTTGAATTTGCAAACCAAAGGACTGGCGCCACGTCCAAATTTAAAGGGAAGTAAGAATAATTGTAGAAAGCTTATGAAGATATTTATACATCTAGACGGGGCAACAATTATTATGATACACTTTGCAGTTACTAGTTTTACAAACTTTGTATGAATTAACGTAACAATGGTACGATATTTATATAAAGGAGTATGTGTTGCGGCTCATGCGGCGGACTAGCATGCGTTGGTATGCGAGTCCGAGCCACAGTATTAAATAAATCGACCTGGATCGCTGGAATAATAACTTTGGTGTTGCACTGTCACCTTATAATTACCGTATTTGGTTCTATTCATGTTTTTTGACGTACAAGAATGTTCTGAATGGACAACAGGTTATGATCCGTAACTGAAACGCCGTTAACCTAACAGGCAGTTGGCTTCGAGTTTCTGTACACAAAGTGTAAGCTTAAACCAGTTAAAGAGAATTAGTAGCCACTGACAACAAATATATATATATAAACGATTATAATCCGAGATACAATTTATTGATCGCGCGGGACCATAGACCGAGGTACCCGATCGGCTCAACTTCAGCTTTTTTTTCCCTCCACTTGACATGAACAATGACGGTTGTACCTGAAACCCACGTTGCTTATCGAGTGAATGGCAAACGACCTGAAGACTTGAAGAAAACCACTGAACCCGTACCTAAAGTGAAACCAAATGAGGTGCTCGTCAAAGTGAGATGTGTATCACTCAATTCGCGGGATTTGCAAGTGGTCAAAGGGAGATACCTGAGCCCCGCGATTGAAAATGTCGTTCCATGCTCTGACATGGCTGGCGAAATCGTCGCTGTTGGAGACGGGGTAAAGCAGCTTCAAATTGGCGACCGAGTGGTCTCAAACTTTAATGTAGAAAACGTATGGAGTCTTTCTGCTGGACTGTCAAGTTCTTTGGGCGCTTCGGTTGACGGAACTCTCAGGCAGTATATTGCTCTACCAGAGGATGCAGCCAACAAGATTCCAACTGATCCGAAATTGCCATGGACCGTGGCAGCATCTTTGACTTGCACAGGGGTAACTACGTGGAATGCATTGTACGGATGTCGGCGGTTGACTCCTGGCGATGTGGTTCTGGCTTTGGGTACAGGTGGCGTATCGTTGACGGCATTAGCTATCGCGAAAAAAGCCGGTGCGATTAGTATTGTCACATCATCGTCAGATGAAAAATTGAAAAAAGTTAAAGAAGATTACGGTGCTGACTATACTATTAACTATAATACTACACCAAACTGGGATGAAAAAGTGTTGGAGATTACCAATGGACAAGGAGCCGATTTTGTGATTGAAAACGGCGGGCTGGGGACGATCAAGCAAAGTATCAATTGTACCGCAACTGATGGTGTCATCTCATTGATTGGATTTATGGCATCTCGTCCGGAAAAGCGCCCTGATATATATACGGCTGCGTTGATTAGGGGCGTGATTCTGCGGGGTATTAGAGTAGGTTCTAAGCAAATGGCGCAAGAACTAATCAAATTTGTTGCTAACCGTGGCCTCAATATTGCTGTCGACCGTGTATTTAGTTTCCATGATGATGAAGTCGTTGATGCGTTCAAATGGTTAGAAGCAAGCAAACAGGTGGGGAAGATTTGTATTAGCTTTGAACAATCATCGGCCCGTTTGTAGATTTATTTAGCTGCGCGCGTCGAAAAAAAAAAAAAAATCATTCTTTATCACGTTAGAATAACCATGGATCGAGAGACCTATGCGAGGCAATCACTCGGCTCCGTATATGACAAAGTCAAGGAGGTATGTATCTTAGCTCGAAGAAGAAGAAAAAGATGAACTCTAACGAGAGGATAGTCCAAAGTGTTGATGGTTGGTGCTGGTGGTATTGGTTGTGAGCTACTAAAGGATTTGGTATTGGTAGGGTTTAAAGAAGTCCATATTGTGGATTTGGATACTATTGATCTTAGTAACTTGAACCGGCAGTTTCTTTTCGGTCATGAACATATCAAAAAGAGTAAAGCTTTAGTTGCCAAGGAAACAGCGTCCAAGTTCAACCCAAACGTGGAGATTGTTGCTTACCACGATAACATTAAGGATGAGAGATTCGACGTGAAATGGTTCAGACAGTTTGATATTGTATATAACGCGCTGGATAACATGGATGCTCGTCGACATGTCAATCGGATTTGCTTGGCGTCGAATGTACCATTGATTGAAAGTGGTACCACTGGGTTCCAAGGGCAAGTTCAAGTCATTGTCAAGGACAAGACAGAATGCTATGATTGTACAGGCAAGCTGGTTCCCAAGAGTTTCCCGGTTTGCACTATTCGAAGTACGCCATCTCAACCGGTTCATAACGTTGTATGGGCCAAGAGTTATCTATTTTCGCAGCTATTTGACGAATACGACGACACGCAGTTTGAAGACGATTCGGGGGATAATTTGGAAGAGAAGCAGAATATGCAACGGGAAGCTAACGAACTAAAAGATTTGCAAAGTTCGATCGCAGATGTTGATGCGTTTGAGAAATTGGTAAACAAGATTTTTGACGCGGATATCGAGCGGCTGGTGTCGATGGATTCAATGTGGAAGACTCGGAAACCACCAAAGCCGTTGAAATATGATCAAGTTTCGGCAACGGTGGATCAAATAGATGGAGAAAAGACCGAAGCGCAGGACCAAAAAGTGTGGTCGATAGAGCAGGATTTGGCGGTACTAAAGTCCACTTTGACGAGGCTACAACGGCGTCTAAGCGGGAACCAGTCCATTGAATTCGACAAGGACGATGAAGATACTCTTGGTTTTGTAGTCGCAGCAGCCAATATCCGGTCGTATATTTTTGGTATTGATGCCAAATCCAAGTTTGAATGCAAGCAAATCGCCGGTAACATTATCCCCGCTGTGGCCACCATCAATGCGATTGTCGCCGGTGTTTGCGTCTTGCAAAGCTTGAAAGTGCTTCAGAACAAACTGGATGAAGCTCGAATGGTGTTTATTTCTCGAGAAAAGGACCGAATCTTCACCAACGCCAAGCTCAATCCTCCAAATCCAGAGTGCGTGGTGTCTGGGATTCATCGAGCGACTCTCGAAGTTGATACTGCTAAGTATACGCTTGGTGAGTTGATTGAAGCGTTGAAGGTGTTGAAATATTCGGATGAAATTAGTATTATTACTGATAAACTGCTCTATGATCCAGATTTTGAAGACAACGCTGGCCGGTCACTCAAGGACCTCGGGATAAACAATGGTTCGTTCATCACGGCGGTTGATGAAGATGACGACGAGACAAACCACGTCAATCTTGAACTCAATGTCACCACTGGAGACGCTGGTGTAGTTGATGCTCCAACGGAGTTTAAAAAGAAGCCAGTGAAAAAGGCAACAGAAGTGTCGTCACCGCCTCCAGAAGCGGTTGGAGAACCAAGCTCGGGTCAGAAGAGAAAACTTGAAAATGGCAATGAAAACAGCTTTGGCGATGCGAATAAACGGATCAAAACTGGTAATGAACAGAATGGTGACGATGATATAGTAGTTGTTGACGGGGATGATGACGACGATATCATTGTTATCGACGATGATGATGATGATGTAGTTGAGATTGATTAAATTATTGGTTATTACAGGATAATATTATTAGAAAAACGAAACAGCAAAAAAGCAGCCGCCCCAGGACAAACCAAATGATATAATAACACTTTCTCTTTGCGTATCTATGCGTTTTTCTTCTCCTGGCTGACTTCCACTTCCGATGGTACAGCTGCTTCAGTATCATCAACGAGCCGCACCGAAGTTGTGATCACCCCTACAATCCATACAGGCAACCATACAGCCATAATCACGCCCCAAGTCCAAACTTGTAAACCTCTCCATCCCCATAGAAGACCCTCTACTAGGTTACCCAAAGCTCCTGTTTTATTCTCCATGTCAAAACCACCCATATAATACGATAATGCTAGAAGCGAAGTCCATGGCGAACTCGCGACTAATAAAAGCGAGCTTGTTCGGTCTTTATCAAGTGTCCCAGGACGAACCCATGCCAATGGCACAGTCGCGATGGAAATTGCCAAAGATAGTGAAAAGTTGATGGTGGCTAATGTGGTCAAAAATAACCCATGGATAATCAAAGAGTATGCTTGCATGTATTGCAACACAGACTTTTGTACAGTAATCCCACTCAATCTGATCAGCCGATGAGAACAGTACATAATCCCACCAGTCGTCACAAATACATTGATTGAGGTTGAACTTGGAATTTGGAGCATAATATAACCAAACAAAACCGATCCAGCAAACACCGATGTGAGAATACCAATTGGTTTGATAGTTTTATCGCTCAGTGTGCTGTTACTTGGTGCGGTCAATAACAGATATATGGCCATCAGAATAAAAGAATTGGCTGTCAAAATAGCAGCTGGCAAAAAGGTACCAATTGATACGAACTTTTTCGGTGTCAACAAAAAGTAAAAGAAAAACGATTGGTGAAAATGCTCCAACAGGTTATTCACAGACCGGAACAAGCTCTCAGCAAGCCGTCCAAAATGCGTGATATCATTAGGACCTTGAGTACCCCGGGCACGTAAAGTAATTGTGTCGATTTTCCATCCACTGAAATTCTCACCACCTGGACCTGGCCGAATGCCAGACATGACTTGTCGAAACACAGCTCGAACCAATGTAAGCAATCGCTCAGTATACTTGTTGAATGAAACATTCATTTCTTGAACAACCACCTTGACCTGTTCATGGCCAGCAATCAAAGTCGCGACATTGACCAGATCTAGATTTGGAAGCTCACCATTCAACCCTTCATAAAACACCTCCACATGATCATAATAATCTTGCTTACTTGGATAATCCAACACAACTGCAGCCTCAATTGCACCAGCAGTATTCTCCAGCGACGTATGGTACGCATCTACCCATGATCTCACGGCGAATTGTGAATCCGAAGTGACGACAAAAATGATATTCTTTGACCAAACCGACCATTTCTTGAAATACCGCGCCAATGTTGTCACCAATGCTACACCACCATCATTATACTCACCAAACTCAGTGATCCAAGGAGCCACCAACACCATAGCCTCTGTATTATCTCCTCGTGGAGCATGCAAAATACCGTATACGTTGGTACCTTTTTTCACCTGGCCAGCATGCGTCATCTGCCATTCATGCTTTGCCGCTTTCAACCCGATATCTTCAAACCATCCCATCACTGCATCACTTCTAGTTTCATTACTTTCATGCTCCAATAAATGCACTTCTTCTCTATATCCTCGAGTGATATGCCACTCTGTTTCTCTGAAATATGTCGTCGCTTGAGCGGGGAGCAGAGCATTCTCTGAAATATACGTGTCACGGTACTGACCTTTGATTGGTAATGCCGTCAACCATGCAACTCCACATATCGTGGCCAACAATGATATATATGGCAATGCACGTAGAGCCTTGGTAACTATTCCTAGCCTACGCGCCCGTTTGTGCACGTTTTCAAACAGCCCCATCTCTCAAGCGTTTGTTTGAGTGTGTGATGAGATGATGAAGCGGTACTGGGAGTTTTTATAAGCTTTCCAACATTCCAGTGTGATGAGATAGAAAGGCGGCGCAAAGCATGTTGCAGGGGGAAAAAAAATATTATATATAACAAAGCTACAATTTACTAAAATTATTTAAAAAGTAGACCCTGCTAATAAACTAGCTGCGTTTCGAGCATCAACTGTGGTCTCCGCATCATCTTCAAGTTCTTCATCTTTATCTTCTGCCGGAGCTGTTGCAAATGATGAATCTACATTGTAATCTGGAGCCCGATCTTGACGGTCTCCGCTCCATGAATCGCCTCTTAGACCTTGGCTAGCAGCCAAAACTTTCCGTCGGTTGGCTGGCGTAGACTCCCGTCCTAATCTGCTCAATCCACCATTAGAATCAACTGCACGGACATCCAACCGAACTGATTCCCATGTCCCTAATGCCCGTCGCTCAGACTCAATCATTCTTAAAACATATTCACCAACATAACTCTTCAAGTCACTTTCAAAATGCGACATCAATGTGTTCTTTTCTAGTAGCATGTTATCCGTTACCCGACGTACCTTATTCGTCAACCGTTCCTCTTGTTGAGTAGCGTCTTCCAATGCAGTAATAGCTTCATCAACTTTAACAGGGCTGAGATTTGTAGAACCTTTTACTCGAACCGCAGTTTGATGCTTTGATTTGGTAGTCGTTTGAGCTTTGATCAATTCTCTCATTAGCAGATGCCGATTGGTCATTGCTTCTTTGGCAACATATGCATCCTTTGCAATCCAATTGATACCGTCGCCAAATGAAGCAGCTTCAGACGTCGCCTTGACTGCTTCCAAGTCGCCCAATGACATAACCACTTTACCCAATTTTCTCCACATGTTGATCATTCCTGTATGTTCTTCCAAATCTGACATGGTGCCCGTCTTGGCACCAAAGTCGTTCATAGCCAATCCCAGTGCTCTTCGGTTCTTGGTGACTTTTTCCAATCTGGCACCAGCATCTGTTGCAGTTAAAAATGCTTGTTTCACGATTGGCCGGAACTCCGCAAGTTCAGTCTCATCGTTAGGTGGTGCCAATTGTTTCATAGCTTTTCGCGTCAACCCAGTAGCCGGTGGTCGACGTTTAACCACTGGAGAATAACCAAAGTCTGCTTCAATAAAATATACAAATTCCTCATCTCTTGCCAAGATTGGGTTTGTTGTAACACGGTCCAGCCACAATTGTATCTTGAGTTTTACCTTGGTCTCGTCTTCTTCCGATCCAGCACCAGCGGAAGTGGTAGCAGGAGGTACCGATGGTACAAAACATTCTGGGTTGTTACCATTCAAGTGGTCAAAGAATTTGACAAATTCATGATGTGTTCGTCGAATGTCTTTAAACGTAGTCGTTCGAAATCTGGGGAGAGTAGTCTAGAAAAATGTTAGTTCTTGACAAAACAAAAATGACAGGGAAACATACATAAGCATCAAACCGAATAATTGGGTCCTTTTTACCTTGCCGTTCCAGTCCAGTTACTTTCGTAATTAATTTGTATTTTTTGAATTTTGGCGAGTTGGTTCGTTGAGTGTTGGTACTTGGACCGGTACTGGATGAAGCTGCGTCAGATTGTTGTACATTTTCTTGAGAATATGGATGACGTTGTTCAATTGGTTGATTTTCTTGTTCATTTTGTACTTGTTCTTCGCTTTGCTCTTCACCATTGTGACCATGTTGATGACTGTGGCTGCGGTTGTCATCATTGTCTCGGTCATGGTCACGATCATGGTGTCCCTGTTCCGGCTCAGGAGTATCCTGCGCGGACATTGATGGAGATGGAGCATCGCTTGCAAATGGATTTTGTTCCGCTTCATGCGGGTCGTATGGAATTGAAGATGACATGCTGTTATACATGAAAATCTGGGGGTACTCCGTAACTTCAGTCAATACAAGTTGCTATGTATGAGCGTTGGGATCATTTTGGGTGGCGGCGGCCGCATGGCTGTGAACCGCCACATAGCGAACAACGGGGTAAAAGTCGGAGGAGATCGGAGACTTCCAACCCATTGGACTCCAACAGTTTGGGATTTATAGAAATGACTCGACTAATTCTCAACCCAGTGAAAGCTGGAGACGTCGCAATCAAAGGGATTGTGTTTGATATGGATGGAACATTATGTCTTCCTCAGGTATGTTCGGTTTGATTTTCATTCAAGTGCCTTTTCTAACCTGGTTACTTTAGACGTGGATGTTCAGTATGTTTCGTTTACTACTTGGTGGATGGCTGAGACTAATTAATAGAAAAAATGAGAGAGGCACTGGGTATTGACAAATCGATAGATATCCTAGACCATGTTCATTCTCTACCCGATAAGGAGCAGGAGGAAGCTCAGAAAAAATTACAAGCAATAGAGCGAAAGGCAATGGTGGATGTCATTCCGCAACCAGGGGTGCACGACTTGCTCGATCACCTAGACAAGAAAGATCTAAAGAAGTCAATCTGTACAAGAAACTTTCCGGTACGTCAAGACCTTCAGCAAGAGAAACTAATGGTAAAAACAGATCCCAGTTGACCATCTACTGACCAACCACTTGGACGGTCATCACTTCAGTCCCGTCATTACTCGGGAATTCAAACCACCAAAACCGCACCCTGCAGGTATTCTTTATATCGCTGAAAAATGGCAAATTCCCGCAGAAAATCTGGTCATGGTTGGCGATTCTGCTGATGATATGGCTGCAGGGTACAACGCTGGTAGTGGCACAATTCTGCTTCAATCCGATGTCAATACCCATTTGAATGACTCCAAAGATACAGACCGTGTGGTCAAATTTTTACCGGAAATAATAGATTTACTAGAAAACGGGTTTGAAATTAAATCCAAAGATCTATAATATTAGATGGCGTAAAAAGATGAAGGAAATAGATGGAGTAAATGTTGTATTATTAGCTCATGATCGTACAATCCATTCCCCAACTCTAGTGGAATACCTCACACCTTTATACGGCTTGACCCCGTCACCAAGTCCTCGAGAGCTCAAAATCTTGAGACTCGACACCTTGGTTCCGCTTGGTACTTGTCCGGTTAGGCTATATGTCATTGTCAGATACTTTGGGAAATGGATATCCTCATTATCTGCTTGAAGAGCCCCACGCAGCGTGGCATTCCACCCTAGTTGAGTCTTTCCCGGGAATCGCCATTCACCAACACCAGATTCGTTAATATGGAAATCACCGGACGTGACGCGCATGCCCTTGATATGTTTGACGCCCTTGTCACATACCACGTTGATAGAAAGCGCATCAACCGCCTTCACTTCCCGTGATACCAATGTCCAAACCCGAGCTTCAAATTCATCTTTATTCACTCCTAGTCCCGTCCTTAAATCTGCGTACACTATGCCCTGGTCGGATTTGTCAATAGTATACGATGCAATTAAACTCTTGCCGTCCGGTGGGATAAACGACATTGTACCAGGATTGGCTTTCCATTTGCGCAAATCCACGCACTGGTGAAGTGATGGAACTTCAAACTGTGTGCTATTCAACAGCAACTGTACATCCGGTACTCCAGAAAGATGTGATGTTACAAATACTGCACCTTCTGCTCGACAGATAATTGGCTTAGAGCTTGACGATACTGACGATGTGTAAAAAGCTGAAGTTGATGGCAGCGCAGCACTAGCCTGCCGCGAAGATGGAGCCACAATGACATACAAGGTTTCCACCAGGTCCACAAACAGTTCGTTATTCGTATGTCGAACATTGGCGCGTCTCCAAGGCACAGGCGATGTTTGTTGTAATTTAGCGCCTCCGGATCCACCACTCAACAACTTGGCAAACAAGCCTCCATGTGGCACCAGGTCTTTCATTGGATCAGGATCTGTTGTACATGGAGAGCCTGCTTCGATCATTTCATTCAATACCAAAGTTGTCGTGTCTAAATGGCTTTCAATCTTCATTGGTATCAACGGTGGAGAAAAGTATACCTCGAGCACTTCCACTAACCGATTGATGAACTCAAATGGTACCAATGTCGGAACAGTTGAGCTGCATGGTACCAAGAAAATTATGGTACCGTGTTTTTGATGAAAGAGTAGTCGTGTTGATGAAATCTCAACCACATTGGTTAATGTTTCCGGATCACTGTCCATTACGTATGGAAGGAGTGATTGCACGCTTGGTGGAGTGGACGCTACAGGGTACTCCAGTATAGCATGCCTATAAAAGGTTAGTGCTGCCCTTCTTAAAATTATATTTTTTGTCCGAACTCACCCGTTAATGTCCACCAAGTATACCGCTTCTATCGTGGTCATTTCGATTTGAATGGTGGTGAGGTTGGGTTACAGGCCTGCTGGAGGCCGCGAGATCTTTTGCCGTGTTATAGCGCTGTTTGATTAAAACTGCGTGCCAATATTAACTTGGACAGCCACCCAACGGTACTCGCAGGGATCTTGAACCCTTTTTAAGTAGGACAATTCGTAGAGCCTTGTGTTGATAATTAGATATTCTTTTCTACAAGCAACCACGTAATTCGGAACATCGAACAACCGACAAGAACAGCTGTCCATACTTGGGCAGTTCAACTGTTTGTTCCGAGTCCACTATAGTGTCCTTGAAAGCATGGATTTTCAAGCGTGGTAATATTCTCATATCCAGAGTATTATGCGTATGTTGTGCATTGGCCTATCGCTGTGATCGGTAATATGTTGAACAAGGTGGTCTCATCACTATGGGTTGGAAGTCTCAGTATGCAAAAATAGATAGGCTTTTATGTGCTTCGACATCTTTATAGTATATCTACTTGATTTTTTTGTTTTTGAATTTTAACAGCATTCACAATACGTAGCATATTATTATAGCCGTTCCATGCGCGGCTTTTAGGTCAAAAGTTTAAACAAAACATTTAATTAATTATACACTAGAAAAAACAAACAATACATATCCCCTTTTTTTTAAGCAATCTTTGTAAACAAATCAAAAGACCCAGTACCCACTTTACTAATCTTACCAGTAACGATTCTAGCAGACGGACTTTCCAAGTCATCAGTAGAACTGTCTAATACAGCCTTGGTCAAGAATTGACAGG
Source organism: Blastobotrys apis (assembly GCA_030557665.1). Taxonomy (NCBI): domain Eukaryota; kingdom Fungi; phylum Ascomycota; class Dipodascomycetes; order Dipodascales; family Trichomonascaceae; genus Blastobotrys; species Blastobotrys apis. Next base: position 73,395 of record JAKTPN010000316.1, read on the forward strand.
TCGTTTCGAAACTCATCTTCATAAACGGTGACGTACCAGTATCCACACCTTGACGATTGAACGGCAAATATGTACCTTCTCGGGTCATCATATCAGCAATCAAATCCAAATGTCGCAGGTTGACAGTAATAGCATATGTTTCGAAAACATTGTTAATTTCGCGAACAATGGTATTTCGGGCAGCTTCAACACCATAAGTCTTCAGAACCGATACAATGTCGTTAGATCGGATATCATTCACGTCAACAAACATGTCTTCTTCCCACATGGCACCGAAATTGACACCTTCGGTGACCAATACTCGTCCATTCTTATCGTTAACTGGTCGCAAACATCGGCCAATTCGTGGTACTTCTCGAACCACATGAGATCGACAAATGCCTTCAATAATATTAACCATAAGCAACTTCTTGGTGTTGGCTGGGAATTCCATAGTGAATTCACACCATTCACCATTGCTGTCATCAAAGTTGAACTTCTTGATGGTTCGATGCGCTCCCACAACATTCGATTGTCGTTCTTTAGCCTTGGAGGACAACTTCGTTGGTGCGGCATTGCCCATTTCGACATCAGAATCCGACTCAGAGTCAGAGTCGGATTCAGATTCGTCATTTGACGTTTTCTTGATATCTTGTTCTTCCACATCCTCTTCTTCGTCCAGCTGTTGCTTATTCATCACCTTGGCTTCTTCTTCATCAGGCTCATCATATGATACAGCTTGTTTAGTTCTTGACTTGGCTCGTTCTTCATCAACGTCTTCATCATCATCAGATTCATCCCGAGTGGCTGCTCGTTCAGCTGAAGGACCAGCCATGACACCTTGACTAGACTTGACCTTTTCACCAATATCCTTCACCATTGGCGTGTTCTTCTTTTGCTTCTTAATCTCCTTGATCACCACAGATTCCAATCGAGAAACAAAAGTTTCCACAAGAACAGATTCAAGGTATTCCTTGGAAACATCATGTTCGTGTTGATATTCAGTTTCTGGATAAAACTGCAGTCGAATGGTATAAGATCGAGCACTAGAACCAGATTCAGTGATACCAGTCCGTTCAGTAACAAGAACACTATCCACCAGTTCCGATAGCTTTACCTTGGCTACACTTTTGCAGAAAGCATCAGCTTGTTCGTCATTGATCGACTCCAAAATTGGCAAAGTCATTTGTGGAGTAGCGATCCTTTCACTAGCCGTCATGATAATTTCTCTCATACGAGGAATACCCAGCGTCACATTAGCAGCACCGTGACCAGCAAAGTGGAAAGTATTCAACGTCATTTGAGTTGATGGTTCACCAATTGATTGAGAAGCAATAATACCGACCGCTTCACCAGGATCAACCACACTTTGCATATACTTCAATTGCATTAATGCTCGGAACTTCTTTTCTGTCATTCCCATACCATTCTTGCTCTTCTTTTCTGGGAACAAATGCTGATGTGATTTGATAAAGGATTCCAGTTGGTCCGAGAACCGTTCAGAAACACTACCCAGACTTCGAGATGGATTGAACTTTGATAATACTGGGTCATATTTGTTTGGATGCAAATAATGTGGGTCATCAGAATGACGATCCAAATGCTTTTTAATCTTCTTGGCATACTTGCCGGCTTCAGTCGTATCCAAATTGGAGATATCCTGAGTACCACCTGGTTGATGCTTTTGCAACAATGAATCATAGTTCATGGCACAGAATTCGAATTCTCTCAAATGCGATTCCTTAATAACATCAACAGCGTCACCACCATACAAGAATTGTACCAAAGTACCATCACTATCTCGCACAGTATTATCATAATTAGTATGCACACCTTCCAATTGCTTAATCAAACATCGCTGCAAATAACCAGATCGCGACGTCTTGACGGCAGTATCAATCAGCCCTTCTCGACCAGCCATACAATGGAAGTAATACTCTTGTGGTTTAATACCAGAGAAAAAACGACCTGCAATATACCCACCAGCCTTGGCGGTGGTGTCCAATGGCTTGAAACATGGCAATGTCTTCCCGCTCACCATTACCGGTACACGGCGACCTTCCAATGCTTGTTGACCCAGCATGCACATAATTTGAGAAACGTTGACGTTGGACCCCTTGGCACCAGACAACGCCATGGCTTGCATATTATTCTCTGGGAACTGCTTGTTGGTACCTTCTGGAATACATTTGGATACAACCCCAGTGGTCACTGCAGAAGCCTTGGATTGTGTAATAGCATCCAAAATACCAAGCTTGTTATCGTCACGCAAAATCTCTTCCAGCCGTTCCAACAACAATGGATCATCAGCTTTGGTACCTTCTGGCAAGTTGGCCACTTCCACTGCGGCCTTGAGCCCCACGTCAATGTTTTCATCCAAAATATCCCGTCGCCACTTGTTACCTTGTTGGGTCAAATGCAAATCATCCATACCACAGGTCAAACCAATAGACATGACATATCTGGTGAATAACCGACCCAAAACACTGAGAAGCATACCGGCAGCAGTTGGACCATAGACTTCGTGAACAGAATGCACAAACCCGTGATCAGCAGCACCATATTGCGATTTATCGAGAATACCGCTAACCAATTCACCATTCCTGAAAATGACTTGATTTTCAGTACTATGTTCACCCCAATATTCGTTTTTAATCTTGTTCTTCGAAGTCAAGTTCAACCCAGCACGATCCAATGGCTTGATATTTAGCAAACAAGTAGTGATAACTTGCTTACCAGTCCACAATGGTCGTGGCTTGATAACAGCTGGTGGCACAGTAATAATTCGAGGAGTAGTAGTATGACCATCTTCCGGTCGAACACTATTATAAATCAACTGCTGGTACTCATCTCGAGTGAAAAAAGTATCCTTATTGGTCAACCATACACCAGCGCTAATATGATCTTGAATCAAACCACGCAATGGCTTACCAGAAGTAGGAGTCAAGTACTGAGAGTTGGTGTTGGCCAACAAAAACGCTTCAGCTCGAGCATTTTCATTCTGTGGGAAATGCATATTCATTTCATCACCATCGAAATCTGCATTATAAGCACCAGTATTAGCATAATGCAACCGTAAAGTCTTTTCCTTTGGCAAGACTCGAACCTTGTGACCCATCATAGAAGCCTTGTGCAAAGTTGGTTGACGATTCATCAACACTACATCTTGGTTTCTGATATGACGGTAAACTTTTTTGTTAACAACTCCTTGAACAGCCGAAGTGGTTGATGGAGTCATTAGTTGGTTTGCCAATGCAGTTCGTTGTTCCACCGTCATGTTCTGTAAACTAACCATAGTACCATCTTCATTTTGAATTTGAGTAGCGCCAGGCCAGTTAAATGGACCATTGATCACGGCCTTTCTCAACTCATGGAAATTGTAAGCAGTAACTGGTTCTGGGTATGTCAACTTGATGGCAAATACCGGTGGTACACCAATTTCAGTGGTTTCCAAATTTGGATCTGGAGAAATAACCGACCGAGCCGCATAGTTGACACGCTTACCCATCATATTCTTTCTAAACAAACCTTCCTTCTTTTCCAAAGCTTGCTTGACACCTGGTAATGGCATAGTTCCACCGCTACTTTGTGTTTTACTCGAGTCCAGGAATGCATTGACATCATTTTGAATAGTAACAAATGTGTTCATCAACATGTTGAAAACTTGAGACCTTTCCGGGCCGCCAATCTTCTTGGATGTCATTTCAGCCATTTGTTCGTTCAAATCCCGGATTCTCAAAGTAGTAGTCAAGATCTTGGCGATCAGATCACTTTGCATGTTGGAATGGATTTCGTCACCGAGTTGTTGAGGAGCTCGGTATCGAGTTGGTGGAACGACCATGTAGTGAATAAAAAACATGTCTGGAGAAACAAATTCCATCGCATCTGGTCGTACTTGGAACAGTACTTTGCATAATTCTTGCTCTTTATCAAAAGTGTATCGCAAAATGTTTCGCGCTTCTGTGCACAGCATATATCTACTCGAGTTCTTTGCTTTGGCGATTGGAATACCGTCAACGTCGATTTCTCCTTCGTCGCCTTTTCGGATCGGTTTTCTATCAAACACCATATCTGGACGTTCCAAGCCTTTAACTCGGTTATTGGCCAACTGCTTGTCGCTCAAGGCAGTTTCGAAAATTTTTACGTATCCGTCTTTTCGAAATGAAGGCGAGAACATACCACAATTATCACATCTTTTTCGACCCACCAATGTTTTAATTAGTTCATGAACGACTCGCTTTCGTTCTTCAAGTACAGTAGCAGTCTGAACACCAGCGGTAGTACATTGACCATTTCTTAGTGCTTTGGTTATTTTTTCATTAACAAACGATTCACGCCTTTTCATTAGCTGCTCTCCGAACGATTTATCTGAAGCAGCTTTTGTTGTTTTGTCGGTGGTTTGGTCTTCTTCACCTTCTTCAGCTTCGTCTCCCGCATGATCCTGTCCAACACCGGAAATCCGGACAGATTCCAACTCCGCCATCTCTGCGACCAGTCCATATTGTAGCAAGGTCAGTTTACACTTGTAGTTGTGAGTCGTCACATCTCTAAGCTTGAACTTGTGACAAAAGAGACACGAGCTTCTCAAGAAATTATACACTTGCACAAAAAACAACGGATTGTACACTGGAACTGGAAGTTCAACATGGCCGATATGCCCCGGACAAAACCTTTCATCCAAACCACAAGTTGAACATCTAATTTAATTATTAGTTTTTTTCTCTTCTTGAAGATATAATAAACATACAAATTCTTTCCAAATGCACCTAAAGCCAAATCGTATAATCCTCCAGGAATAGGATGCTGGAGCTTATCAAGCGTATCAGGTGATACAATTTGCTTCACCGAAAGATTTTTGATATCCTCAGATTTCAGGAACCCGAAATCTACCGAAGCGATTTCAGAACCCACTGGATTGGCGATATCCATGGTGATTGATTAATTTGAATGTTGAATGCTTTTGTGGAAAGTTGATTCAAAGTTGCAAAAAAAAAAATTTGGTGAAAAAAAAAAAATTTCATAACGGCTCCGATTCTCCCAACCGAAAGCCGCGCATTGTTGAGCCGCATAGTGGGTTTTTTTCTTTTTCGGCTTTTCTCGATATATTCGCGCCCAGATTTATGCTCCTAGACGAACCTCCACTGGTCCACGAATTTCGAAAAAAAAGTTTCAACTTTTGTATTTCATAGCTACTGTTTTTAAGCTTGATTTACATACTATGCTTGCGGACTATGTTGCTATTACTGCTCGGATTGCCAAGTGGTCATCGGATGATACACTGGCGGATATGAAGGGCGCTAATAAAGCGCTGTACAAAGCGGCTAGTTTGGAATATTGGTATCGGCAGTTCGCTACAAGGCCTGCAACGATAGCTATGGCTAGTTTTCAGAGAATCCACCACCCACAATTGGAAGTATGTACCTTGGACTACCATGATGTGGTCACCACGCTTATTGTTGACGATGTAGCTCTTCTCCAGTTCAAAGATCTCGCAAAGGTTCAGAAAATTCGGATAGTCGGTACAGCAATTGACGAGCTTTCAAAGTATTTTCAAAGATTCCCAAGGTTTACGGGTCTTTCTGTTTCTTTGCTGACCATTACACATTTTGCTAAGCTGGTTAAACTTGCGAGTACAGTCAAAGTGTTGGAAAGGATTGAGCTGAGAATTTATGACGACGATTGTGCAGATCCCGGCCTTGGTAATGCCTACACCCCAAACTCTTTTGTTGTCGTCAATAATCTGACTGCGCAGACTACTGTAGCGGAAATCGCCGTCTGTCATGGACCCTATGGAAGTGAACTAAAGTTGTATGAAGGAGGGGGTGCTTGGGAAACAGTACATTCACCCGTCACTGAGGGCGGAAGACCAGCTGGCAGGTTTCTGTCGTTTGGCATGAGGAATCCACTGAGGAACGGTTATTTTGTTTGCCAAAACCCAGAAGATTCAAACCTAAAACGGCTGGATATTGATGGGACCAGCACTGCATATACTGGAGAAATGTTGACAAGGCTTGCTGAGCTGCATCCAAGATTGGTGTACTGGCATGTCAAGGGAAAGGTCAGTGGAGACTGCTTGACTAGCGATCAAATGTTAAGAATCGCCAAATCTCTTCCGGATTTGCAGGATTTGAGATTTGAAGGTTTGTTCAGCGAGGTGCTTTCATTTAGTACGGTGTTTATTCTTGGGAAGCATTGTCGATCTTTGAAACACATTGCACTTTTCTCATCCGACGGCAATATTGTTAATAACTATTTCCATGGACCGAGGACTCATGGGTTCACCAAAAAATCTGTAAATCCCCGGCCATTATTCCCATTCTTGCAGACTATGGTTCCCCGGATGAAAAACGTTTGGAGAGGCGGTTGTTTTTATCGGTTTTTAGAATTCCATTGCCCACGGTTGGAGGATCAATACTATTTCAAGAACAATTGGTGTATGTGTAAATGTGGATGTGACCGTTCTCACAATATATTGGCGGATTTACCGCATGTCCGCTGGAGAGTGGAAGTGCTATGAAGGAGTTTCGACCAAATATGACGAAGAGATGGGTTAGAGAGAGTATTATTGTTTTAATTAGCTGGATTTATTGCATGTTCTTGTTTTAGAAAATGAAAAGTATGTAAACCAACTGCCTCTTGTACTGCGCGCTGTGGGTCAAAGTGCCGCTCGATGAGCGGCGGGTGAGTACTACAACAATCCCTAACAGAGTAATGCAAAGTACTGACTTGGATTATTGGGCCAATACGGAAATCAACGGCTTGTGTTATATTTGTAGATTGTATTGCACAGACATCTGACTAAATTTATTACCGCCGCGCAAGTTTAATCTCGCCTAGCGTTTTGACGTCCTTCGTTACATAAACTTGGACAACCTGCCAACTGTCATGTGTGAACTGAGATAAGAATACTGAATAAAAAATTTATTGGTCTCTTTTTTTGTTTTTTGTTTTTTGTTTTTTTTTGGACTATTGCAGATGGATTGGGCCGTATATCAAACCGGACGGACTATGATTTCATGCGCTGCAAATGCCACCACGTGAGCGAGAATATGGCTTAAAAAATCAAATAATTGCAATAAACATTTCCTCATTTGGCGTACATTTTGCCAAATAGTTTTGTAACATACACAACCTTATTACCCGAATACCCATCGTAAAGTAGAGCCACAGCAACACGTTAACCTTAAGCTTTCAGCGCCTGAACGAAAACCTTAAAAGTCCACTCTCTCGCACTCACACACGAAGATATTTCTTTTTACCAACCGCCCCTCTTTTTTTCACTACAGGCAATGGATTTTACAAATTTACAATAACTTGGTGTTTTCATTGATATTTTTTTTTTTTCCCACACAAAGTAGTTGTTTAAAAATCAATGCCACCGCCAGTCGCCATTGATTCAACAAAACGTTGGCCGGGGAAATCCAAGGATCCCAGAAAAGAAGTATACAATACGCTACCTCCAAATGTTCAAACCGGTACTGGAGTGCTCCTTGGGCTATGGGACCCAAGTAAACCAGTGTCTAGTGATCCACCACCAGAATTGAAAGATTCTGTTGCGTTGTCAAAAAGTGATGTAAGATCTTTGGTACTTGTCTTAATTGCCACAGCATTGGTACGATTAAGAGATTTGCGCAACCCACCAAACGTTGTATTTGAAGAAGCAGTTATGGGTGGATATATTAACCGTTATTTTAGAGGCAATTTCTTCCTGGACTTTGAACCACCATTGCCGGGGATTGTATACTATTTCTTGACTTGGGTACTAGGTTATAAAGGCACCTATCAATTTCAAGGTAACTATGAGTCCTATATCGGAGAGCCATTCCCATTCTTTGCACTGAGACTGTTTGTGTGCTTGATGGGTGTTGCATCAGTATATTTCATGTTTATGACTTTAAAGACTTGTGGAGCCAGTCGAAGCTCAATGATCCTGGGATCATGTATGCTGGCTTTTGAAAACTCATTTGCAACAGAACATCGTTATTTTTTTCCTCAGCCGTTTTTGTTTTTCTTTCTTTCATTGACTTTATACCATTGGAAGAGATTTGAATTGGAACAGCCGTTTACTGGCCTTTGGTATTGGCGAGCTATAGCGGTTAGTACGTCAATGGGTATTGCATCGGCGTGCAGAACTGGAGGTAGTCATATGATTACTTTTATTTGTATCATGAATGTATATCAAAGTTGGTGGACTGGGGCTGATTTGAAAATTGGATTTAAGAAATTCTTCAAAAACTTTTTTTGGCGAATGTCTATCTTCACGGTGATTCCAGTGATAATATACAGTGCAAGCTTGGTTCTTCACTTGCATCTGACGCCGAAAGCCGGTGATGGTGATACATTTATGCCCGGTCCATTCCAAGCCAATTTGGTGAATAATGAACGGCCACCAGTAGCGGCTAATGTCTCATTGGGCAGTTTGATTACGTTGCGGCATCATGACACATTTTCGTTCTTGCATTCTCATGAAAATTACTACCCAGCAGGGTCTGGTCAACAACAGGTTTCACTTTATGGCTACAAGGATTTGAATAATGTTTGGATGATTGAAGATTACACACACCATCCAGAAGGTGAGCCGCACCATCAGCCACCGGGAATCATCCAATCCAACCAGTACATTCGACTGAAACATGTTAACAGTAATCGGCATTTGCATTCTCATGATTTCAAAGCTCCAGTTTCGGATAATGACTGGGAGTTTGAAGTGTCGGCATATGGCGCGGATGGGTACCCTGGTGATTTGAACGATTTGTGGCGGGTGGAATTGGTCGACCAAGAGACTGGAACACAAGATGATGAAGGGGTTTGGGAAACCATTCGGTCGGTAGTGAGGCTTCAACATGCAATTAGCGGATGTTATTTGTTCTCTCATGATACAAAGTTGCCGAAGTGGGGGTTTGAACAACAAGAAGTGACTTGTGCCAATCGAGGTATCCACCAGAACACATTATGGGTTGTAGAAACAAACTATCATCCATTTTTCAGGTCTGCAGACCCTGAAGACTACATTATGTACTCTCCACCGACTGGAATGGAAAAGCTGGCGGCGTATACCAGCTCCATGGCAAAGGCTGGTAAACGGGTAGACAACAATCCGGTATGGCAATTACCGATTTGGAAGCTGCCATTCCTAGTCAAAGGAACCAGTTTGTATTGGTTTGCTAACAGACAAGTGTTCATTTTCGGTAATGTGGTGGTGTGGTATAGTACCCTTGTGGCACTTCTTTCCTACGCAGTGGTCAAAGTGGTGGCGGTTTTGATGGTCCAACGAGGGCACAAGCATAAAATCGCAAAAATGCCAAACGTGGTGCATGCAGACCATAACATCGGCCAATGGGTGTTTGCATGGGGCGTTCATATGGTATCATTGTGGGTATCGCAGGATGATGCTAGTATTGTTGATTATTTACCATCGCTTTACATTTCAATCCTCATCTTTAGTTTAGTTTGGGACTACTTTGCCAAGACCGTGATTCGAAATCAAAACGTGATAAACAGTGTGTCCCTAGTGGGGTTATCACTTGTGGTGTATGTGTTTATGGTATACTCGCCATTGATTTACGGACAACCTTGGACAAGCGAAGAATGCCAAGCGCTTGAGCTTCGTAAGGACTGGGGATTCCATTGCGAAAACTACTTGTCCAGTGCTGCTGAGTATAAAGATTATGAAGAGTCTGTGGACAACATTGTTTATAAATCGGTTCCATCTCGAGAAGAAGTAGTACCAGAAGACCCACCTCGACAGTTGTTTGACGGATTTTTGGAGCTGGAGGAATTCAATGGTATCCAAAGAATCAAACCACAAAAGGTCGATCTGGAAAGCCCACGGATTCGACAAATGCTGATTGAGCATATCCATGCAAGGGGAATGTCTCTGGAACAATATGAGGATAATGAAGAGCTACAACGGCAGATAGACCAAGATGTGCTTAATGCCACAGAAACTGAAGAGGCTCAATCATTGATCGTTGCTCAATGGTCAAGGATTACTGAACCTCCACAACTTGCTCAGGGCCATATTCTTGCGCATAACCTCGGATTGTCGACTATATTAGATAAAGAGGGGAATCCAAAGTTTGTACCAGCCTCTGAAGCCGAAGAATTAGCTGCGGCGGCAAAAGATGCCCAAGACGCCGGTGACGCGGACTCACCACAAGGATTACCAGTTGAACAAGAACAGAAACAAACAGCTTAGAAGTCTAGTAGGTTTTTTTTTTAAAAAAAACTAAAACGAGAACAAAAACGAGGTTAAAAAAAAAAATTAATTTTAGCGAGCCGTCCTGATTCACTTTCCGCGGGATGGCAATGACGTTGGGGTAAATTCTCAACGCTCCGGGACCCGGATCTGATGATCTTTTTTTTCTCTCTCTTTTCTACGGGGCTGTGTGCGCACGCGTCTTGACGGGTCCGAAGAGGTCATATGGCCGGTTCCAAAATCTAAAAGGGTTGTCTTTTCGTGATCTCTCCCTTTTTTCTTCCTTTTGTTTATTACATTATTGATTTTACTAGAATATTGTGGGTTTACGGTTCGATAACTGTTAGACCTACACGGAACATTATTGACACTTGCTTTTTAAAATACACTCCCGGTCTTTTGTATCACTAATGAGCCCAGTTAGGGCAGGCTGTTCTTCTCGACACTTTGTGTCTACAGCCAGTCCTCGATGTGTCCGTCGAACGATTAGATCGCGATCTCAATGTAGGCACATGTCTGTTACGACTTTTGGAAAGAAGACTGCTACGAAATCTACATCAGAAGCGGCCGCCGCAGCAACATCATCACCAGCAGAACAGGCTACTTACCGACGTCCAACACCACCAACAGGGATACCCTTGAGTAAAATCCTGTCTAATACTTTCCCGTTGACATATGCCGATTCATATCATCAATGGCACACTTCTACACTGGAAAAGTCGGAGCAGCAAGTGTTGAGTTTGTTATCATTCTATCCCCAATCCGATGGGATCCGAAAAGCACAGAGCCTGGCAGTACCGATTGGAGATGGGATGCATGTTAACGAATTTGAAATCTCACGAATCAATGAACCAGTCGACAAGAACCTGGTGGTGTTACACGGATATGGGGCAGGGTTGGCGTTTTTTTACCGGAATCTCGACAAACTATCCTCGTTGAAGAATTGGCGTACTCATGCATTGGATTTGTTGGGGTACGGCCGGTCGTCCCGGCCCAAATTCAAAATCCGAGCCAAAGGGTTGAGAGAAGGGGTCATCGAAACAGAAGACTTTTTCATCGATGCTTTGGAGAGATGGAGAATCTCGAAAGGTATCGAAAAGTTTACTATGGTAGCACATTCTATGGGTGCTTATCTCGGCAGTTCTTATGCTGTCAAGTACCCAGGCCGGTTGGAAAAACTTATGCTTGTATCGCCAGCAGGAGTTCCTCGAAGTGAATATTCTCTACCGCTTGATGGCACCAAGCCAAAGCCACTTCAGACAAAGAGTAAAACGCCATTGTGGTTTCATTACCTATGGGAGAGCCACGTGTCTCCATTTTCGCTTGTTCGGAATACTGGACCGTTGGGCCCTCGGTTTGTCTCGGGATGGACAAGTCGACGATTCGCACGACTACCATCTGAGGAATCAAAAGCGCTTCATTTGTACACTTATAACATTTTCAATGCCCCTGGTTCTGGGGAATACGCATTGAATTATCTTCTGGCACCGGGAGCCCATGGAAGAAGACCATTAGCGGAACGTGCTGCGGAGATTCCTTGTGACACTTGTTGGGTCTATGGCGATCAAGACTGGATGGATATCCGTGGTGGCGAAGAAGCATGTGAGAACATTGCCAAAGCGGGCAAATACCGTGCCTCAATAACAACGGTGTCCAATTCTGGGCATCATATTTATCTTGATAATCCAGATGAATTCAATAAGCATGTTCTTGATTTTATCCAATAGAAACCAAATCAAGAACTAAATAACATGCCGCAATTAATAACCATGCATATTTAGTTTTCGAAATAAAATCAAAAAATTAGTGCCAGTATTGTTGTAAGATGAACGATGTATAAGCCGCATGGCCGCACGCTAATGGAGCATACGATGGCTATCTCAAAAATTTCCTCATGCACTGGGCTCTAGAGATAGGCCAGACAAATCCAATTTAAAAAGCAAGACCAAGACGGAACCGGCATACCTGGCAAGATATTTTTCTTGCCTTTTCGGGGTTTGAGAATTCGTGGGATTTGGGCAAGAAAAAGTTGTCTGACAATCAACGTTCCTTTTTTTTAAAACTTTTTTTTTTTTTCACGTGAAAATCAGATGGGCTGAAGAGTGTATATATAAAACGCAATAATCTAATTAATTCAAGTACGTCTCTTCAAACATATTATACTTCCTGTTACAAAACTTTCACGACAAAAAAAAAACTTTAAAATAAATCTACCAGAAAAACTAGAGATTTCATCGTTTTTTAATGAGTATCCTCATACACTTTATCAACATCTTTTTGATTATCAGCCAAAATCTTCTTTCGTTGAAGCTTTTGAGCTGACGTGACATACCCATTCTGTGGAGTCCACTCCTTATCTGACATGACAACACCAGCAATCAATTCAACTCCCTTGAGACCACCTTCCTTGCCAGTTTCTAATAAACTTTTGTGAATAGCTTTAATCACCTGCTTGTCATGCTGGACTTCATCATGAACATCAATACCAAGCTGCTTGCACAATGATTCCAACGATTCTTCTCTTGCTACAACAATGGCGACTGGCTTCACCTTGCTTTGATCTGCATATACACAAATATTGCCAACATACGCGTTTGATCGGTAAACTGATTCCAGCTTTTCAATCGCAATATATTCACCATTTGCAGTCTTGACCAAATTCTTCTTTCGGTCAATAATTCGAATCAAGCCTTGAGGTGTCCATTCACCAATATCACCAGTCTTGAACCATCCATCTTCAGTGAATCCAGCCTTCGTTTCTTCCTCGTTCTTAAAGTAATGCGGAGAAACCGCATCACCTTGAACATAAATTTCACCTTGATCGTCCTTGGCAAAATACCCGGCATCTTTAACATCCACAAGCTTGATGTTGACTGCATGAGTTGGTTCACCTTGAGTACCAATGCTAAAAGAAGCTGGCGACATCAATGTGGTATTGGCGTTGGATTCAGTCAAACCATATCCAATCAACAATGGACAAATCAAGTTGGAAATAAATTGTTGAGTTTCGGCAGAGATTGGAGCACCACCATTCATAACATAACGCAATTGACCACCCGTGGCATCTTTGACCTTTTTGAAGATCAAATTGTCAACCAATGGAGTTGGCAAGCCATAGCTTGACAACTTCAACTTGGTATTATATGCTAACCAGAAAATCTTTTGAACAATTGGGGGGTTTTGCTGAATCTTCGCCAAAATACCCTTTCGAACATTTTCCCATACAGCTGGTACACCGACCATAATAGTTGGTTTGAATTCTCGAATATCACCTTTACAATTTCGCACAGAAGTGTCACTAATGGTCTTGACAGTACCATAACCCAAAACACCTCCCCAGTAAATTGTTGCTAATTCAAAAGTAAATTCAAGAATATGGGCCAATGGCAAAAACGCCAACAAACGATCTCGCGTACCAATAACTTCTCGGTTAATATTACCAGTGACACCGGCGAGACCAGCAACAATTGTCTTGTTCAACAACACGACCCCCTTTGGAGTACCAGTGGAACCCGAAGTATACATGATCATTGCCACATCTTCTGGTTTTGGTGGGTTTGTAGGTACTGGATTTGCCTTACCCAATGCAATCACTTCATTGTAACTATACAATTTAATTTCTGGGCGAACCTTGAGGATTTCTTGAACGTCCTTATCGGTATCCTTGTCGCTGATGGAATCCTTGTGGATGATAAATCTAACATTGGTTGCCTTTTTTAATGGATTTGGCAAAGTGTTCAAAATCTCGTTATCAACAAAAATACCAACAGTTTCAGTTTGAACAAGTGAGTGTGTAAGACCTTCTTCACCCAAAGTATCATAAGCAGTTACACACGGAATACCCTGAGAGTTTGCTGCCAAAGCAGTTTGCATCCATTGAGCAGAGGTTTGAGCATAGATATGAAGCCGTTCTTCGCCACTTGGCTTGATACCTAACTTGATCAACCCAGCACCATAATCAGAAACTACCGAGTTCAATTGGTTGTAACTGATATAGCGGTATGGAGACAATTCAAAATATTGCCACTTTTTTTCAACCTTTTGGTCAACTCCGTCCACCTTTTTGGTTACCTGTTTGGTTTCTTCGTGAACATGGTGAACAGTTCTCCAACCCATGGCGTCCTTTCTATGATATTGTTTGACAGCCCATTGCAAAAGAGTATAGAGTGTGGTGATTTCTGGAATGTTGTCCGGATTTGTCCATAGCTTGTCTTTGGAGTTAACATTTCGTCGAATTGCAGTTTCGCCTGGTTTGGCTTCAGAAACCTCAACGGAAAATTGCTTCTTTTTACCCATCATTTATACTGATATATTTTTCTTCAAAAGAATAGCTTTTTCAAAAAATGGATTGTAGTTGTTTTAGTAGTGATGACTTTATGCAAGAGTGAGGAGAGAAGAAAAAAAGTTGGGTGGGTGGCTTGTTGCTCCTGCAAAGTTGTGTTTTGGGCCCAATATGAATTTCAGCGAGACTGTTTATAATAGGAAACAATACCAGCTAAAAAAACAATAGAATATAATTTTTTTTTTTTTAAATCTAGCGTTGATTGTAGAGAGCTTTGAATAACAAAAAAAAAAAGAGTTTATTCTCAAGGCAGAGTTTTAACAAAAAGCCGCTCGGGTAAAGGAAAGAAAAATGGATTGAAGAGGGGGAAGTTGGGCTTATATACATTCTATGCTCGTTAATTAAAGAAAAAAAAAAAAAAAAACAATTGTCATGTGCAACGCAATAACTATTACCGGCATGGAATTTCTGGTGGGTTTGACCTGCTGCAATATGTGCGGTTCATATCATTGACGAGGGCAAAAAAAAAACCCGTTAAAATGATGATTCGGAGGAGGCCCTTCACCCCAAAATGGGCCCAAACTCTAAATCAACAAATTGTTGGGGGAGATATGACTCGGATAGCCGACCGAGCCATAATCGCCACCAAGATCGCAATCATGGGACTGTTGTAATGTCCCTTTCTTTCTCCCTCCACAGTTCATAATTGTCCTCTTCATCTAACAAATTTGTCTAACCGGCTTGCCGAGAGTGCAGCTTCTCTTAGCTTGGAGCAGCTCATATGACAAAGGCGGGGCTCAAATACGAAACGCGTCTACGACAGCGCTGCAGCCAAAGCCAAAAAAATGAGGGGGTGTCTCCCCCGTAAAAGTCTCGGCTAGCTTGCTTACATAACCCTTGGATAAGCGGCTCGAAAGTTTACCCGGGAGTAGGAACGCGTCGTTTTTTTTACGCCTGGGAATATTTTCGTTCGCTGGAGTTCTTAGATTGATCGCTTTGGGTAAACTTTTTTTTTTTTTCAGCAAGCGCTAGTTTTCAACCAGTAACGAACTTTACCAGCGGTTAATCAGAATTGTTGGAATTATCAACTTTCATTGACTCCAAGTGGCTGTTGAGATAATTTCAAAGGTGTTGGAAAGCGTTTTAAAGAAACTTTGTCCAGTTGTCCTTGGAGAATTGTAATTTATTTTGAGGGTTTACATCATTGTTGTGCGTTTGTTGTTACTTTGATTTTGTGGTGATCTTATTGAACTGTACGTTGCGGAGATTTGAGATTAAGATTGAGGTTGGAAAAAAGCTAACAAAACTAGAAATGTTTAATAAAGAGAGAAGCTCTTCAATGGCAGCTCCGTCAACGGGGCCAAGCTTGTTTGGAGGGAATAGCAATACCGGTGGTAATACCGGCTCTGGATTTGGCTTTGGAAATAGCAATGCTAGTAACACTAATAATACATCTGGTGGGTCATTCTCTTCATTAGGACCGCCAGCACAGCCTACAGGTGCCACAGGTGGAGGACTGTTTGGTGGTGGTAATAATAATAACAACCAAACTAGTAATCAAGGCGGTGGATTATTTGGATCAAAGCCGACCACCAGCAACACATTTGGGTCTGGAGGAGGTTTAGGTGGTGCGACTGCAAGTTCAGGTGGTTTATTCGGATCGGGAGCCAACACGACGAGCTCGAATACTGGTTCTGGTGGGCTATTCGGAGGTAATACGAATACCAATACAAATTCCGGTGGGGGCATGTTTGGAGGGTTGAACGCAAATTCGAATAACAACACTAATACAAGTCCAAACACATTCGGATCTAATACGAATAATGCAGGGGGGCTATTTGGAGCCAAACCAGCACCGGCGGCGAATACTGGGTTTGGTAATGGGATGAATAATGCAAGCTCTGGGCTTTTTGGTAATACGAATCCCAACACCAGCACAAACAATAGCAGCCTGCTGGGTAGTACAGTCAACGGTGGATTGAACAATTCGACAAACACTGCAAACAATTCGCTTTTTGGAACGAAATCAGGTTTTAGCGGGAATTCTACCATGGGTGCCGCTTCAACGCCTAACCAATCACTCCTTTCAGTTCAATCACCACTTGTGACATCAATTGATCAAGCGTCTTATTCATTCGGAAGCAGCGTTAACTCGTCTCTCGACAGATCTTTGGGTCCATTAACTTCATCAAGAAGAGGAAAGTCTGGAAATTCTGCGGTTGGTACTCCAACAGCGATTCGAAATCAAGGGCACGCATCGTTTTTGAGAACCCCGTCATTAAAGGCAGCACCATCGCCTCGAACTCAATTGAGTGCGGCTAGAGCATCCCCTTATTCGGTTTCAAGACGGCGAGATAATCATCACCAATTGCATAGAACAAAGTCTTTATTTTTCCAGCCAACGAACCGGGAATCGCTAAGACCAGAAAGAAGCTTTGATAACTTGGCTTTGAACAAGTTTACAGAGAGCCATGTTGGGGACGTCAAACGGTTGGTAATCAACAGGAGGTCACAACGTCCATTGGAATCAATTACCGGGCGTACAAGGAGAGGCAACAATAGTATGATGATGGACGATTCATTAGCTAATGGACATTCTCGAGCTCCATCCGTATCATCAAATGGTTCAAGTTTACCTCCATCGATAGCTACATCTCCTCGGGTTCCTAGAACGGTATCAAGGGCTACATTCAAGCAGCTGCCCTATGAAAATGGCAAAGTGTTTGAGATGAATCAAGTGGCAAAGGATCAGGGCTATTGGATTTCTCCAAACATGCAACAATTATACAATCTGACGCGGGATCAGCTGCGAGAAGTTCCAAACTTGACGATTGGTAGAAAAAGATATGGTCAGCTTCATTATAACCAGCCAGTGGATTTGTCAACAATTGAGAACCTCGGGGATATTCTGGGCAATATGGTAGTATTTGGGCCAAGTACTGTATGCGTTTACCCGGATGATGTAGCAAAAGCAGAGCCAGGCTCAGAATTGAACATGCCTGCTACTGTAACGTTGGAGAATATTTATCCAACTGATAAGAAATCTCGGAAGCGAATCACAGATCCAGGTGATGTTCGGATTCCAAAGCATGTCCAAAGGCTGAAGAATGCAGTCGAATCAAAGGGTGGTGAGTTTATTACATATGACGTGGGTACTGGAGCATGGACGTTTAAGGTTCCTCATTTCTCTGTCTGGGGGTTGACTGATGATGAAATGTCGTCAGATGAGGGTGAAGATGAGGAAGTACCGCCGCCGCAAGCTCTTCCAGTAAATCAAGGTGACCAGAATCAACTTGATTTGGATCTGGGGTTCCCACAACAGCAGCAGCAGCAACCTGCATATATGGAGCAGCCGGTATTGCCCCAGTTACAGCTACAGCCGCAAGCACAAGTACCAGCACAAGCACCACTACCGCCGCTGTTCGCCGCAGATAGCCTTGGACAAGGTAGTCTAGACCAGAGTGATAGTTTGCCGGTTGACGACACTTTTGGTAACAAGCTGGTACCGCAAAAGCTACCAGAAGAAGCAGCATGGGGGTTGCCAAATGCTAATTTTTCATATGCATCAGATGATGACTTGAGTGATCAAGCAGAAGCTGTTCTAGAAGACTCATTGCTGGGTGGTATGGAATATGAACCGTCTGAATTTGATCAAGATATGGAGTATCCTCGCCAAACTTCCAAAGACTGGATCACTCAGCTGAAATTCTCCAGTACTTTTGACTCGCCATTAGCAAGTCAAAAGACCAAAAAATCCGCCGGCAAAGAAAACTCTGATGTGTTTACTGCCGCAGATTTGGATAATTACCTGTTTGGGGGATCTGTGTCTTTGAACAAGAGCTCAGCTCATCAATATCGACAAGCCGCAGAGCAATTGAGATTGCCAGATCAGCTTTCAGCACGTACTTTGGCAAGATTTAACGCTGGTACCGGCAAGTTGATCACTTTGAACAATCGTTTTCAATCTGGTGTGGAGGTTTGTACTGTCGAGCATAAACTAGCACCGGTTGACAGCGGTCCAGAATTTGGTGGTCAGCTGCAATTAACAAAGTTGGAAAAGCGAGCGAATGGTGTACCATTGGCGATTCCAAGTCCTGGTCTGACGTTCAAGTTCCATCAAAAGCTATATTCAAGCCCGGATCGAGAGCATGAGAATATGATGTGGGAATTGGCATCAATTTTGTTTGATAAAACGGACGTTGATATTCCATATGGGTTTAACGAATTTGCACAAGAAAAGATTCAAGAACAATGGAGAAGGAAAAAGCTGTCTAATTGGCTTGAACGGGCTGTTGAGGCCAATGTCAAGTATGACCTCGAGAAGGCCACTGGAGAAGATGCAATTATTACCTATTTGACTGGTAATAAAATCCAAAAGGCATGCGAAACTGCCGTCAAGACTAAACATTTGCATTTGGCAACTTTGATTCCATTACTAGGATCAGCAGATCAAGACATTCGATCAGATGCTCGTCAACAACTCGATGGATGGGTCCAAGCAAAGGCTATTAGTGATATCCCAGAACACGTTCGGCGATTGTATGAGCTCTTGGCAGGTAATACTACTATTGCGCATGGACTAAAGGCAATGGGTGCCGAGAGTGAGCTACCGTCATTATACTTGAGCGAGGGCTTGGATTGGAAACGAGCATTAGGGTTGAGGTTATGGTATGAAACTAGTATTAATGATCCAATTGCTGCTACGGTGGAAAGATACCGAGAAGCGTTTGAAAACCCAATGAATCGAGTGGCACAACCACTGGCTGCTGGGTCTTCAACGAAGATGGACATTTGCTATCAAATGCTGAGGTTATACAAATCACCAAGCCCATCTTTGGTGTCTGTACTGGAACCAATCGGGAATAATGCATTGGATTATCGAGTACCATGGCACGTTTATATGGTGTTGGTGAGATCATCTAGTCAATTTAGTGATTTTAACAATAGCATTGGTGATCGATTGAGTATTAATTACGCATGTCAGTTGGAATCGCAAGGACGATGGATTGAAAGCTTGTTTGTGTTGAGCCATGTCAAGGATGATACAGTGGCACGGTTGTATATGGAACAAGTTCTGGCTAGTCATGTTGATGAAATCGATTCGGTGAAACAGCGGTTGATTACTGATCTCAAGATTGATTCTGCATTGATTTCACAGGCACAAGCATTGAAATGTCGATACGAACGAGATTATTTGGAAGAGGCTTACAATCTGATCGATGCAGGGTTGTATGACGAAGCTCATAAGACTGTGATTGATAAGGTTGCGCCACGAGCTGTGATTCAAGATCGTAGCGAGAGATTGATTGAATTGTTATCAAGGTTTAAAAACTCTAGTGCGGTTCCAGGATGGAAGAATGGTGGTCAGATTTACCTTGATTTTGCTAGATTCAAGCTTGGCTATGGCGGTGAAGACAATCATGATCCAGACTTGTCAACGAGGCTTTTGGATTCCTTGTCAAGGATTTCTATCGACAATTTTGATATCCGAGTTGCATCTAATATTATGGGATCTTATGTCGGACAACGAGTCAAGGCGCATGGAGAAAAAGTCTTGTCCATGAAGATGACTGGAAATGAGTACTTGCAACAGACAATGGATCTCAGTGTAGAATATTTCAAGCAGCGGCTTGCAGCGTTGTAAGTTATGATTATTATTTTTTTTTTTGGATTGTAATATTATATAATTTTTTGGACCGTTTTAATGCAAAAATATTTTATTTTTTTTATTTTTATTATTATCGTTTATAAAGAAATAAATAAGGAAACTGGACATGTTTAAAACGATTGATGAAAAGTTCCGTATTGTTCACGAAGCTCTTGTTCAATCTGACGAAGCTCCAGGTCTAAACGACGCAACTCTGCATCCATTTGCTGCGCTTTACAGGCTGACAAGTGAGTTAGGAACAATGACTTGTTATGGGATATAAAGAACACATACAATGAGTGTCTGGCGCAATGTTAAGCAGCACAGGATCCATACTTGTAAAATGACGATTCGTACGACGGAGTTCCAGATCCGACTGGATAGACGATAGTGGAGGTGATACTGGAGATAGGCTCATGATGATGCTTGTTTTTGTTGTTGAAACCGTGGATTCAATTTTCTAATTCGATATTATTTTTGGATAGCTAGCCAGATATATATATTTATTCATAAAAACTCAACAATTAAAAAAGAAACGGATCTCAGGGTTGCTTTTTTGAGTGCCGAGATCTCTGTCTATGTCATGAGGCATTATTAACGAACCGATCAATCAATTGTTCTTTTTGGATCTCCGGAAAGGAGCACAGGGATTTGCAACACCTGCGTACGTGGGTACCCAAAAAAAAAAAAAAAATCCCAAACTGTTTTCTAATTCAGGTCCAGAAGTGGGTAGTGGATCGGGTTTTAGACCAGATCTAAATTTGAAAGACAGGGGGTGGTACCCGTTTTAGACAAAAACATCACCAAAACAGAATAAACCGCTGGGCCAGCGCTAGTCCGGAGTTTTCTAACCGTTGTAGTTAATTGAAACCTCAATGAAACCGATCTGGTCAAATATGACAGGCATTATTGCATATGATTCAAGTTGTCTGTGCTATTGTGTATTAGACATTTCCTGTTCTGATGTTAAACGGGTCCAATTTTGACACACGCGATAACAATCGACAAGGGTAATGGCAACCATAGTGTTCGGAAATATGTCAAAATTCCAAGGGATTAGATGCAAATAGTTCCTCTCGGTATCTATAGAATGAAAAAAGTAGATTGCTAGTATCCGCTAAAACGAAGCAAACAACTCTGATACATTCACGCCACCACAGGGTTGGAATCTAACGTAGGAGTCGTTGTGCAGACTGCAGAATTTGTTAAGAGAACGTCGACTGCCGCGCCGCGTGGCCGCCCTCCACTTCCATCGGATCGGTTGAAAATCTCACTGCCGAACAATCCAACAATTACGGCAATGCTTCACGAAGTATTGATTGTTTTAGCAGGGTATGAATCGCCGTTCGTCACCAAACATCCTACGACGATTCCGGTGAAAGAAGGGCTACTTCATAAGTCTGAGCAGGCATTACTTGCTCAAGTGGCGGTGTTGGGTGAATTAAACGCGGATGTGTCGCGTCGGATCAAATGGATTCAGCAATTACACCGTAATGGACGATCTAGTAATGAGCAACAACAACAACATTCTGAATGGCTGGAGGGGCCATATCCGCCAAGTTCACATGCTGTAGCATCATCAATAGACTTGCATTTGATTCAACCATTCCGTAAACGGCTGGTACAGCTGGAAAAAGATATTCTCAACGCGGATTCTAGTTATGTTGGCGGTGATCAAATTGTTTCACTGTCAGCAATCGTGGCGGAGACTGTACACAAATGGGAACGACGCTTTCGCTATGCTCAATCTTTACTAACTTTTTTAATCACCAGCTCGATCCGACCATGCCATGAAATCTTGACGCGGTTGGCTCAAGATAACGTTACAGGGTACCATGATGTCAAAACGTTGGTAACTGAATGCATAGCGCTTGTGCAACGCACGTGGCTACAGCAATTGTCCTGTTGGACTTTATACGGAAGGTTACCGCAGTATACGGATGGTGATTTTATGATTGTGCAGTATGGAGGATCTGCGGCTGGTGCCGCTGGTACCACAGGGGTGGGTAGTACGAATCTAAACAGTGGGAAAAAACCAGTGTACGGGCTGCAGGATGCTCAAATCCCCCCAATGTGCACCGTTGCGACGGCTCGAGATATTTTTGCGATTGGTAATTCCCTAGCACAATTGCAAACCGATGGTGCAAAGCATGAACCATTTTTGAAGGAAATTGGGCTGCCGATCCAACTGGCTCAACTGAGTAAAGTCATGGCGGAGATGAAATCAACGGTATATCGGGAAGTGGTAGGGCGTAAGTTGCCAATTGAGCAGATACGACGTTTCTTTGATGTTTTGGTTGGACTACCATTGCTGGGATCAGCAGGGTTTGGTCTGTCGTTACTAGAAACGAATGATCTCGCTTCAAACAAGCTGCTGAAGCCCCAGGAATACTTTCGTCGGGCTTTGGCCGGGTTTCTTGAAGATGAAGCGTCGTTGTCGTCGTTCGCCCAGTCTGTAGAGAATACTGGAGCTGGGATGGCAATGGCGGTTGATATGCTGAAACTCTTTCCTGTTAGAGATACACATCAGCAAGTTCACCCCGATAGATTCGATGATTTACTAACGGGGATCCGGTGCAAATTGGTTCTGGAGGTGGAATGGCCATACTCTATTTTGGCATCTGAGGCCGACCGTCAACGGTACAGTTTTGCATTTGCGTACCTTGTGGCGTTGAAGAAGGCGCATTACCAGGTATGTTCGTTGTGGCGGGTCCAAAAACGGTCTTCCATGGCCAAATCTTCTTCCCCTGCTTTCAAACAACTTTGGGCGCTGGCGAACAAATTAAAATTGTTTCTAGATGTTCTCTGGGACTACTCGCAGTCCACAGTCATTGCATCGTTATACTCATCAGTCATTAACAAGGAACTCGACAGACAGCAAGCCTCACAGGATCAAGATGGCGTGGACCCGCAGCAAATCATGACAAAGCATGCGGAATTCATCTCGGAATTGTGTAGGTTGCTGCTGATTGACAACGAGCAACTGCGCAAATTACTGCGCAAATTGTTTATCAACAGTTTTGTCCTGGTGGATAAAATTACAAACCTCGCCAGACAACAACCCCACGACGCTGAGTACGATGGCCAGGAAGTCGACGAAGCTATGAAAACAGTCGTACAGGCCGTGGAGTCAGTGCCAGAATTCGACTCGAAAATTAATTTATTACTACTCAAGCTAGAATTTGCAAAATAAAAATGAGGCGGCGGCTGGTGTGCCATTCTATTAAACAGCTCGTTCAGCAAACGATTGAATCACACCTTGATACGAAGGTTCGTAAATCTTGAACACAACCTTATCGCCTTCAATAGTTGTATTTGGCTGGACAAACTGCTTCCTTGGCAACTTGGCCGCGACCACTGCGTCCCTATACTTGGCCATATCCTTACCGACAGAAGTCATGTCGTTGTAAAACTTGGACCCGGTTGCAAAGTCTGCAGTGGCCTTGTAAACATGCAACTTTTGCAAGAAATCACCAATAGCCTTCTTACCAACAGTGTTGATCTTGGATCGGTCAAGCTTGACCACCAAATCAGAGTAATCCGGTTTGGAGGATTCCAAAGTGACAAACCCATCGCCAGCTTCCATAAAGCATTTCAAAATGGCATACCGTGCTTGCATGTGAGCTTGGCCCCATTTCTTGCTTTGTGGGTCCCAGAATTCAAGACCAACAAGCCCGGCTCGTGCCATTTGCAAGTATGCTACGTACAACACGTCGTCTGCTTCTTGACCAGAATGGCCAAAGATATCCAAAAGCGACTTTTCAGTGGACAAGTACATGGCGACAGCTTCGGCTCGGCATTCTTCGTAACTGCCAGCAATAGCTCCGAATACAGACCCCCATGTCTCACCCTTCTTGTAATAAGTATCCACTGGCTTTTCGGTCAATGGAGAAACCGGTGGGTTTGCTTTGTCAAAGTTAAAAGTACCATCTTCCTTTTCACAAAGCAGTTTCCCGGAACCATGACCCAACAATTCA
This sequence comes from Blastobotrys apis, assembly GCA_030557665.1. Classification (NCBI taxonomy): domain Eukaryota; kingdom Fungi; phylum Ascomycota; class Dipodascomycetes; order Dipodascales; family Trichomonascaceae; genus Blastobotrys; species Blastobotrys apis. The sequence continues at coordinate 97,478 of JAKTPN010000316.1, forward strand.
TGGATCCCCACTTGAACTTCAAACGCTGGTCCTCGATACTTTTCGTACAACGTGATATCATCTTCACTCAAAAATGTAACCTTTTCATTTGGAGCCTTGGCGCTCAAGATGTTGCCCAAAGAGACATTCTTGAACCCTTCAGTAAGCCGCACAGAGTCGTAATTTGGAATGTTAATCCCGGCTGGGATACCTGAACCTGCAAACGTCATAACCTCAAGACTGGTGAAATCCGGTGGAGTGAATTCATCCTTTTCAAATTCTTTGGCCCATGGCAACATGGTGATGTATTTCCCAGCGTTTTGAACCATAACACTAAACTTTTCAGTTTGTTCCTTGTTCACCATAGCAACAAGCCCCTCCCATTCACCACGAATACCAGCTGGATCTCGATACGTTTCGATAAACCCAACGTTAGTTTCAATCTTTGGTCCGATGTCTTTGATCCATTCCCGTTGAGAGTCCACATGTGCCTTCATTGACCCAGTCTTGAAAGATTCAATGTACTTTTCAAGCATCCGGGACTGTATTTCATTGGCAGCGTACTTCTTAGCTTCAGTCATTTCACGAGCGATTTCGGCAAATTCCTTAGAATGGTCACCATACTGCAAGACAAGTTTAGTACCCTTGACATCATATTCATTCTTGAATTCGCCATTTGGTTGTGTATCAGCAGATGCAATCTTCAACACAAATCCATCATGATTTTTGAACAACCGAGTATTCTCAACCAAGATCCCATTCTCGCACAATACCTTTTGAACAGCTTCAACTTCCGCCTTGGTGATGTTATTGGAATAATAGGCGGATACATGGCCCGATTCTGGATACCCCAACAAATTAGCTTCCGAAGGGCTAGTAGAGTACAACGGTTCCTTGACGGTGTCAAACAATGCAGCAGACTTTGGATCAACTTCAGCAATAGCCTTGAAAGATTGTTCACTCAATCGTGGAACAAACTTGGTATCACCAAACGACTTGTAGTTACCAGCATTGGTCAAAAACTGACTGGCATATTCCAAAAACCAAGTCAAATCTTGATCACTAACTTTTGACTGTTGTTGCAAATTCTTCCAATCGCCTCCAACTGCGTTGTAAACCGCGATGACCATGTCATAGATATCTTCCGATTCAACACTCAATGACCTCAACACGGCACGAGTACCCCAGTGAGACGCCCGCGACATGTGGTGAGCATACCGCTGTTCTTTGTCGCCCAATTGATCAAAATGGTATTTAACTTCCATTTGGCAAACTGGTGCCTTTTCATCAGCGTAGAATTGAGATGACATTTTGTTTTTATCAGTGTTGTGGTGACTTGTGGTTGAAAACTGGTGGCGTCGAGATCCCAATGTGGAAGATGTAAAGAGGGGAGCAAATGCTCCACATTTTATAGTTTGATCCCCGTTGGTTGTTGATGCCGTCCGTTCATTGATTCCACCACCAACACGGCTTCCGATTCCCTTGATGCCATGCAATTGTGATATATAGCGCCGTATGCTCATAATTTATTCGACCTTGATCTTTCTTGATTCTATATATATATACAAATGAATGGATGAATGAATTAAAAAAGGATGATGAAAATTTGTTTTACAAAATGCTGGGAGATTTACTTTATAAACCTATTCAACCATAGTCTTGATCTTGGTGATGATATCCATTAATGCTGTAGATGCCGGAGAATCTGGATATTCTTCGAAAAAGCTTTCACCAAAGTCACAGGATTTGCCAATTCTTGGGTCCAACGGCACCTTACCCAAGAATGGAATGCCCTTTTCCTTTGCAAGTGACTCACCTCCGCCGGTGGTAGGCGCGAAAATAAAACTCTCTCCTTGGCAATTCGGACATACGAATCCTGACATGTTTTCAACTAGCCCCAATACTTTGATACCAGCTTTCCTGCAAAAATCAATCTCCTTGCGTACATCCAACAAGGCTACTTCCTGTGGTGTTGTCACGATAATTGCTCCGTCCACTCCGCTATCTTTAAGATATTGATTAATTGACAAATGCTCATCACTGGTTCCAGGAGGCGTGTCCACAATCATATAATCAAGCTTTCCCCAGTCCACATCCTTGAGAAACTGTTTAATCAACCCATTCTTTTTTGCGCCGCGCCAAATGATAGCGTCATCTTCATGAGGAAGCATAAATGCAATAGACATCATTCCCAAATTATCAGCCACATATACTGGAGACCATCCATCTGCTGATGAATGGATTTGTTCTCCGTTAGCTCCCATCATTCGAGGCATCGATGGCCCACAAATATCTAAGTCCATCAATCCAACCTCTTCATCACTATTATCTGTTGCAAAAGCCCACCCCAACATCGAAGTAAATGTACTTTTACCAACCCCCCCTTTTCCTGAGAGTACCAAAATCTTATGCTTTACATCTTTCATTCGTTCTGTGATTAGTGGCAAATCAGGATCCGGTCCCTTTGGCGCCGTAGAACAAATTTCCTGATTTGGGCAACCTTCACAAGCATCTGATTTTCCTGCTTGTTCTGATTCTGTCCCAGGACAGTGCTCTGGTTCTGGAGCTTTTAGCTGTGTCGATGATACACTTGGTATCGTCTCTACTGTTGTCATGGTTGATGTTAAAGAATAAAAATAAAAAATAAACGTAGTTGTGAATGCTTAGAAATAGATAATCAATTTGACGGTTCCCGTTTTGCGCGCGCCTCGGACCCGATACCGGTGCGGCTCACTGAAAGAAAAGCGCACTTTGCGGTGTTAGGCGATACCGCAATGAACACCTAATTGGTTTGGTTTAATCCGTAAGCAAGAAATTTAAGGCCTTAATAGCAATATAGTTGCTGGTAAATCTAACCAAAGGTCCTTATAAAAAGGTATATGCTGAGCCGGTAAGTCAGTAGTTTCCAAGGTAAAAGGCCCGATGGCATTACCCCAAGTTCGTTACAGCTCATTTAAGCTATAGTTTGTTGCTCTAGAAAATTCCCTACAAAATACCAAGGACCAAACCCTACTGAGGCTGTTTCTGGAAACAGCTGTCTTCCGCGGCTTTAATCATCCGAATCTACTTGACGCGCGCACGCAAGGAAATATTCTTAATAGTTCTTTTGGGCAGACGTGCCTTTTTTTTTCAGTGGACGCGTTCATTATAGACAAACATGTGTAAACATATTTTAAACGCTCAGGTGGCAGTTCGAACGCAGGTATGTGGCTATAACGAGAATACAGTTCTAACAAACAACAGTGTTGCCGGAAGTGGTACGATTGTCCGTCATGTAAGTTGTGCTAGTAGTAGTAAGCGCATATCTAACAATCCGAAAGGCCACGAAGAAAAGGAAGATCATGAATTGCAGAAGACCGTTGAAATGACATTTGCATGCAAAAAATGTAAAAAACCGTTCAGAAAAGTAAGAGTTGTGTGGAAATTGGATTAAACTAACCAAACGTGATACAGGATCTAACAGATTTCGAAGAAACAGACTCTTTCTGCCCGCACTGTGATAACGAATTTATGATTCCAGCCGTAACTCCAGAAACACAAGAAGTAGCAGCTCCAGCTGACAATGCTTTGTCAAAGTTGAGCCACTTGGACGCTAGGTATGTTTTTGCATTACGCTTCCCCTGTTTACTAATGACCTTAGAATGATTCGAGACGGCGAGGTCAACGACGAGGAAATGGGTTTTGAGCCGAAATGGGGCACTCGTCTAGGGTAGAATATGGATATATCTTGTATAATCCGTGAACAAGTGGGTTGTTTTTTGTTTTTTTTTTGTATTCAAGGACGAGTCGAGGTCGGAACACTTGTCGTGCGGCGCAGCGCAACAAAACTTTGACATCCCATTATTTACCGAATAGAATGGTTGTATTCGTTCAATATTTGATAAATGGAGTCTGTATATCTGTAATTAAGTGCCGTATTCAAAGTCGATCTTTTGTATGCGGCTTTTGACGCGTCGCGTTATATTTCCCCTGCTGCTATTCCTCGATCGAGATCTATTCCCTCGTTTGTAACTATGTATATGTGCAGTTATGTTTATTGCATCAGAATGTCCTCGATTTTATTCTTCCATTGTTTCATTTGCAGAATGGCAAACCAGTAGCCTACAAAGGCTAGAGCCTCACGACACTAAACCCTCAATCTAGTAGTGAAAAACGCCATATTCTATTAAACTCCGAAATGTATGTACTATCAAATTGAAATTGCTCGAGAAAGACCGCTGTTCAATATCCAACTGTTGTGCGGAATTGAATTACTGATTTCGTTGAGCGTGGGGTGGCACGCAAACTGGACCATAACTTCACTCGGACGTCTTTGCAGAAAAACTTGACTTCCTCACATTTCTCGTCAAACGAAAATTCCATAATCACCCGCCACCACACCCTCGGTTCTTGAGCATAAACGAGCAAAGGTTCTACAATGTCGGAAGCTACTCAAGAACAACCAAAGCAGGAAGAGATTCCGAAGACAGAATCTGTCGATTCTCCAGCTAACGACGTTGAAATGAAAGAAGCACCAGCACCAGAAGACGCGATGGCGACTTCGCAAGTATGTCAATTTTACAACAAGAACGCGTCGAACTTTACTAACATCTCAAATCAGGCGGTCTCCGGTGTTACTACTGCAAGAACTTCAAATGCCAGTACTCCAACTCCAGTGGTCTTGTCCAAAACGGACCTTAATGCTCAACGAAAGTCATACTTTTTGGAACAGCAAAAGAACTTGAACAAGCAAAAACTGGCCGACTCTGCAAAACGATTCAAGTACTTGATTGGATTGACGGATTTGTTTCGACATTTCATCGACGCTCGTGCAGAAAAAGACCCGGCATTTAAGCAGATGTTAGCGGAACTGGATCAGGAAGAACAAAATGAAGCTGAACAAAAGGCTGCTACTGACCACCGCCACCGGAAAACTGAAAAGCAAGAAGATGCCGAGCTGCTTCAGGAAGAACAAGAAAATGACCAGTCTACAATTTTTACAGAATCGCCAGTATTTGTACAAAATGGGTCTATGCGAGATTACCAAGTTCAGGGTTTAAATTGGATGATTTCTCTATACGAGAATAACATTTCAGGGATTTTGGCTGACGAAATGGGTCTTGGTAAGACTTTGCAGACAGTGGCTTTTTTGGGGTACTTGCGTTTTGTTCGTGGCATTGCTGGTCCTCATATTGTTATTGTTCCAAAATCCACGTTGGATAACTGGGACAAAGAATTCCACAGGTGGACTCCAGACGTCAGCACATTGGTTTTACAAGGTGATAAGGAATACCGAGGAAAATTGATTAATGATCGGTTGCTGACTTGTGACTTTGATGTGTGTATTACATCTTATGAAATGGTGCTTCGTGAAAAGCACCATTTGAAAAAGTTTGCTTGGCAGTATATTATTGTTGATGAGGCACATCGAATTAAGAATGAAGAATCATCACTGTCTCAGATTATTCGACTGTTTAATTCTCGAAATCGATTGCTGGTTACCGGTACACCATTGCAGAATAACTTGCACGAATTGTGGGCGTTGCTCAATTTCATTCTTCCCGACGTGTTTTCTGATTCCAACGTGTTTGATGAATGGTTTGAAGGGCAAGAAGAAAATAGGGATACAGTTGTTCAGCAATTGCACCGAGTTTTGAGGCCGTTTTTACTTCGACGAATCAAGTCTGATGTTGAACAGTCTTTGCTTCCAAAGAAGGAACAGAATATCTATGTTGAAATGTCGGATATGCAAAAAGAATGGTACAAGAAGCTACTTGTTAAAGATATTGGTGCTTTGAATGGCCAGGTTAAAAAGGGTGAAAAGACTCGGTTGTTGAACATTGTGATGCAATTGCGAAAATGTTGCAATCATCCATATTTATTCGAAGGTGCAGAGCCGGGGCCACCATATACTACTGATGAACATTTGGTTTATAACTGTGGTAAGATGGTGTTGTTGGACAAGCTGTTGAAGCGATTCTACCCTGAAGGATCGCGAGTATTGATTTTTTCACAAATGAGTCGAGTATTGGATATTATGGAAGATTATTGCTTATTTAGAGGATACAAGTATTGTCGAATCGATGGTCAAACGGCTCATGAAGATCGAGTAAGGTCCATTGATGAGTATAACGCACCGGGGTCTGAAAAGTTTATCTTTTTGTTGACTACACGAGCTGGTGGGCTTGGTATCAATTTGACTAGTGCCAACAAGGTTGTATTGTTTGATTCGGATTGGAATCCTCAAGCTGATTTGCAAGCTATGGATCGTGCCCACCGAATTGGTCAAACCAAGCAAGTTGAAGTGTTTAGATTGGTGACTCGCGATGCAATTGAAGAAAAGGTTTTGGAACGAGCTACTCAAAAGTTGAAGCTTGATCAACTGGTTATTCAGCAAGGGCGGGCTCAGTCTAAACAGTCTACTAATAATAATGATCTGCTTGATATGATCCAGCATGGTGCTCAAACAGCGTTGAATCAAGAGAACGAGGAGGCTGCAAAGAAGGAGCTTACAGACGCAGATTTGGAAGCATTGCTTCAAGAAGGTATGAAAAAGACTCAGCAGTTGAACTCCAAATATGAAGATGTCGGATTGGACGGGTTGCAAAAATTTTCATCTGACTCTGCTTATACATGGAAGGGTGAAGATTACAAGCCAAAGAAACTCAAGATTGCGCCGATTACACTTGGTAAGCGACAACGTAAGGAAAAAAATTATGATATGGAAGTTTACTACAAGGACAAGGTTGGAGGACGAGGTCCAAATGCCAAGAAGGAGCCACGCCCGCCTCATTATATTCCAGTTGTCGAACATCAATTCTTTCCAGCAAGATTTGTTGAATTACAACAGCAAGATCTGGCTTGGTTTAGAAAGAGCTTGCCTGAGGATCAGTTGAAATTGGTGTTTGCCAAGTATAAGGAGGACGAGGTTGAGGAGATTAAAAAGGAGATGGAGAATGCAGTTGAATTGACTGAAGAAGAAAAGGCTGAGATGGATGAATTGAGCCAAGAAGGATTTGTCAACTGGTCGAAACGAGAATTCCAACATTTTATTCAAATGTCTGCAAAACATGGGCGACGTAATTACAAGGATATTGCAGAAGAATTTGAAGAGAAATCTGAAAAAGATATCCGGGATTACGCAAGAGTGTTTTGGAAACGGCATGAGGAATTGGAACATGATGATCGATATGTTTCTCAGATCAAGGCTGGTGAAGATCGATCTCGAAAGATTCGAAAGAGTATGGAACTGATCAAGAAGAAGGTTGAAAGTTGTACGGCCCCAATGCAGCAGTTGCAATTGCAATATGGTGCTGGACATGGTAAGAAACAGTTTTCTGAAGAAGAAGATCGGTTTTTGGTTGTTCAAATGCATCGGTTTGGGTTGGATAAGGAAGATCTTTCTGATAATATTCGTAACGCCATTCGAGATTCTCCGATTTTCCGATTCGATTGGTTCTTTTTGTCTCGAAACAGTAGTGAGATTACCCGTCGATGTAATACGTTGGTGGGGAATATTACCAAGGAACTTGGCGGAAAGAGTAGTAATAATGGGAGTGGTAATGGTAAGCGGCGACAGTCCAAGCGTGCGGCGTCATCAGAGGAGGCTGGTGAAGATGAAGGTGTGGATGCCGAGGGTGATGCCGACGCTGACGAGGATATTTTGCAAGAGCAGGAAAAAGTCCAGTATGATGATGACGAAGAAGAAGCAGAACCAGCAGAGGATGAAGAAGAGGAGGAAGAGGAAGAGTATGAAGAAGAACCTGAAAGTGATGATGGAGGAAAAAAGAAACGCAAGAGATTGGTTAAAGCTGACAGTGCAAATGGTAATGTTACTCCAAATGGTGGTCGAACTCGAAGGACTAGAAAGTCAACAACTTAGGAGTATTTAAGAAATTTCAAAAAAAAAAAAAAAAAAAAAAATTGTTATTTAATATTACGTACCATTAAGGGGAGAAAAAAAATTCATTAAAAATTAAGCACTGGCATCAGTAGTAGCTTCTGCAGTTTCTGGTGCAGCTGCAGTTTCGGTTTTTGTAGCTGCTGGCTTGTCAGCCTTTGCCAAATATTGTTCAATCTTTGGAGCAATAGAAGCTGGGGAAGTAGTTGAAGCCCATCGTTCGACAACATTTCCTTCTGGGTCAACCAAGAACTTTTCAAAGTTCCATTTGATGCCCTTGAACCCTAGCAAACCAGACTTCTGGCTCTTCAAGTGGTTGTACACAGGGTCAGCATGGTTTCCATTAACGTCGACCTTCTTGAGAACTGGGAAAGACACACCATAGTTGACTTTACAGAATTCGGCAATCTCTTCTTGGGATCCTGGTTCTTGATGGCCAAACTGGTTGCAAGGGAATCCCAGGATTTCCAAACCTTGATCGTGATACTTTTCGTACAACTCTTCAAGGCCCTTATATTGTGGAGTGAAACCGCACTTGGAAGCAACGTTGACAATTAAAACTGTTTTGCCCTTGAGTTGAGAGAAATCAAACGGTTCGCCGGACTTGTTAGATGGCTTAAGGTCGTAAAAGCTGGTAGCAGAAGACATTTTGTTATTGTGGGATGTTGTTTGTTTTATTTTTGTGTTGTGAGAAAGAAAAGGAAGAGTAAAGAAACTGTTATAAACGATAACAAAATTTAGAACCTTGGGAAGATAGCAACCCTTTTATAATGCAGTAATTATAATAGCCCACCCATCATCAGTTTTTCTTTAACCATTCCGAGTTGCCGAATCCCAAAGTGGCCAGACCCATTTTGGAATGAGCCCTGAAAGGAAAGTGCCTTCATTACTAACGTGTATCGTGATTTCTAAAACATTTGGATTATCTTGTCGCGGTCTAGACCCCCGCCACGGACCGGATGTTTTATAGACGCGTAGGCCGAAGACTTCTTTGCATGACTATATAGGAAAGATCTCGTATTAATAAATTTGCCTCGTATTTTTTTTTCCTCATGGCGATTCGATGTTCAGATATATATCAGTTTGCTAGCGCATGAATATCGCACAAAACCATGATACTATTCCTGTTGGAGAAGGTATATACCGGCCGGTATTTTTTGTCGCCACATATCCCGAAGTCGCCCACGCGTCGGAGAGAAGGTCTATAAACTCCAGTACTCCATATAAGCTAATAAGAAACCCTGTGACTTATAATGAAAGACACCGAACCCGTTACAATTAAATAATACGGCTATTGACAGCTATAGGCAATGCAATGTGGGTGGTCGTAGTTGCTCTAGCAAAAGCAGATTAATAAGCACCAAGTTTACCGAAAGGATTGATTGATCTGAGGCTGTGGTTTCGCCTGGCGGCTGCGGCACAACCCATAGCCCGGTTCTAGAGGGCACGTGGACTGATGGAGTTTGCTAGCTAACCGAAAGCGCGCCTGGTCTCAGGTTGTCAGGGCGACCTCCGCGTCGCGTCAGTGTTGGCAGTTTCCGATGCCCGAAGATGAGGCGGCTGAACACGGCGAGGGGCCTGGGTGATGGTATTCTTCGGGAAGATCGATAAGGCTCTGTCTCTGAAGAAACCATTGGAAATGGCCCAAGTACCAGACAGCTGAATTACAGCCCGCTTCAGGTTTTTCCACTAGTTGAGATATCAAACGGAAACTTCGAAGTTTGGATTGTTTGTTGGTGGGCAAGAAGTTATGTTCTAGATCCCGTAGGGCAAAAGGTGACTCTGAAGAACATATCGAATTTTGAATCTCCTATATTCAAATACTCATGCGGGGTGGATTAAATACTTTAGTCCTTGAATTAAGTCGATCGAGGCTGTCGAGAATTAAATATTATCAGGTACAGGTTAATTATGCTTGTTGGGCGGTTAAGTTATGCACCGGAAGTGAATTAATTGCAAAGCTGCCCGGATTAACTGCCACTAACGAGAATTATCTAAAAAAATGCGCCGAGTTAAATACCACCGGAAAACAACTAATAGCAAAACCATCTACTTAGTGCCACTGAGGATGAATAGACTGCACAAATATCATATTATCCCGCGTAAAAAGACGAACTAATTGCAAAGCTGGATGAATTAAATATCAGGCAGAGTGGATTAATTGCAAAGCTGGTTGAATTAAATATCAGGCAACGTGCATTAATTGAAAGCTCTTTAAATAACCAAATACTGCTGGCAGTAAGTGATTACAGACTGGTTCTATATAGATTTCGGAACCACAGTAATCAACTATTCTGTAGAGTGGACAAATTGAAGGAAGTACGGCGAGTCAGCTATGTCTTTCAAAAATTTCGATGCGGCTTAAATTTCTCATGTTTGACTCAAACTCAAAAACAGGCTTTTTGCAAAACTGCGGCGTTGTTACCCATATCTTGCACATTGACAAATTATTTTTATGCAGGTTTGAACCGAATTTTCCACCAACCCAAAACCGGAAATCGCGGTACTCAAAACCTTGCATCCTGAAATAGAAAGGTACGCGTACATTTCGCTACCCTTCTTGATAAAATATTGGAAACTTTATTGTTACAATTCGAAACAAACTAGTCATGCTTAGTAGTAGAGTACTGATAATAAAATACCGGTATTGCTTTTTAATGAGACACACTTCGAATGGCCGATCGGAACCGATGACCAAGCGACTTCTCCTTTGCACCACTAAAACTAGCATCAGCTTTGCTGCAATTAACGAGCGCATTGTTATCACTTGCCGCTCTTCTTCTTCTTCCATGATGCATCTTCACTTTCCGGGCGCTACTATTTCCATCATTATCATACACAGGTTGAGTCCATGTTTGAAATTGCGGAGGGTAGTAAGGTATCGGGACATTGTGAGACAATTCATTCTGGGGGACTGTGAATTGATTAACAATATAATGCTGCGGTTCTTGGTAGTGCTTCTGGTGCTGGTAGTAATGCTGATGCTGTGTCCAATTTGGGTTTGGGTTTGGGTTTTGACTAACAATCCTGGATGGAATCAAATATTCAGTCTTTTGCATATGCCGGGGAAGTCTGCTTGGATCATTGAGACCATGACGGCGCCGCTTTAAATTGGCAACAGGAAATACTGGAGCAGAATGGCACTGCATCGGAAGATAGTTGTTCAATCCTCCACGATCATTTTCTCGAATAATATCCAGAATCATTCTCCCATGGTCTTCCGGATAATTATTACCCCGTCTGTCCAATTCTTTCATTGCTTCCATCTCATGGATCGGTGCCAGAGTGCATCGTGATTTTTTATAAGGTTTAGATCCATGTACTCGAGGAAGTCTATACCGATCAAGCGGCTTCAACGGGCTTACTGGCGCACCAGATCCATGTTCCTCCATCATTTCACGAAGATGAGCTTCAGTATAATCAGCAATTTCTTTGGCGTGTTTTCGTGGCGGTGTGTATCCAATGCTCAAAGCTGATGTTGACTCCTCCTTTGGCGTTTCAATCTCAACACGTACATATGCCTGGTTCAAGGGGTCCATCGGGTCCATCGGAAGCTGAGGAAATTTAAAATCCATCATAATTGGAAGTTCATGGCTATCCAATTGTTTGATCGCTTTCAACTGGATAATAATCCCCCATAAATGATCAAACTTGGTGCCAACTAGTTCTGCCGTTTGAGCTACAGACCATAAAACCTCTTGAGGGTACCGCATAAGAGTCCTGAGGAGACCCAAACCAATCGCTCTTCGCAAGTACTCGGTCGCCGGAACGAATGAACATGGCGTACCAGCCGGTACCGAGACCGCCAACTCTGACGTCGTAGATACACTACTCTCAGCCAGTATACTGTATAAAACAGTCCACACATAATCAGATGCGAGCTCAGGTAAGCTGTCGATAATAGCTGGCGGTAGCAAATTTGATAGCATGAATAATATATAACACCGAGTCAAGAAGTATAACTAATAATAATAACAAAGACGATCGACTCGGTAGTGTTGGGCTGTAGTAGATGCTGAGCCCACTGGTTGACCAATCCTTTTCTCTTACTGCAAAAAAAAACCAAAAAACAGCTGAGTACTTCCTTTTTCAAGTTAGGATGCTATCTTTTGAAAAGCGATTGATAATTTAGTATTTGGAAAAGAATTTAGTTCTTTGCTGACGGGCTGGTATTTAAAAAGACCGAAAATATTATAGCGCTTAAAAACAAAAAATAACCCAAAAGACAAAAAATAACAAAAAAACTTTAATACCCTTCAAGATCAAACTAGGGTTTTCATGTGGGTCCATAATCACCTCTTCCCCCGCGTCCGAGCCGCATTCTCTGGCCCTTTTGGAATCAAGTTTACGTGCATCATATAGGTTGGGCTCATAGCGTATCAGGTTTGTTGGTGCTACAAATGTACAACCCAGTAAGTAGCCACTGGCCTAACCAATCAAATTTGGAGATGCTGCACGAGTCCCTGCACACGTTTCGTGCATCAACTAGTTTTGACATTATTCGAATCGGCTAATCGGAAATCGGAAAAAGATGTGCAAATCGGAATAAGTTCTGCAGGATGGAAGAAGGCGTGAGAAATGAAAGGGAAGAACAAAAAACAATAATAATAAATAAGGGGTTAATTGATCCCTCACCCTTATTAGTTCGCCTTGCCTAGAGCAACTTTCGTCTGGTAATAAACGTAATGTAATACTCTGGCACATTTTTTCGCCATACCGCGTGATTTCACTTCTTTATCCCCCTAGGTAGGCTGCTAGATATTTAAGTGCAAACCCCTTTTTGTTCCTTTCTCCCACTTTATTTTTTCTCCTCCTCTCTCCTATGCTTCCCCTCTGTTTTAACGGCATTCACCCTTTCGGATTCTCTTTATTTTCAGGACTTTCAGCAGTACCAAAAAAAAATTATGAACGTTTGCAAAAAAAGAAAGGATCTCGGCAACGGGGAATTGAACCCCGGTCCCCCGCGAGCTGTTGATTTTACTCAACTTGACAGGCGGAAATTCTAGCCACTAAACTATTGCCGATTCGAAAATTTTGGAAAAGTGGGCAGGTCACCGCGGCACTCGGAACTCCGACATGACGTGCGGCTCATATCCGTAAATGCACGTACGTGCCGTAGTTTTTAATATATGAAGTGGAACTCGGTATTAATTGGCGTGTTACGTCCGGGATGCAAACTGCAACCTGTTTATGTCAAGCATTTTTTTTCATCAGGCGTTTTAAACGTGGTGGGCGTATCCCTTAGAGCTCGTTTCACACTCAAAGCCGCTTTATTCTAGGCTTAAGCATTTTACGGCTTTTCATTTTAAGCAAAACTTGCACTAACAGTATTTCAGTCCAATATTAAATTACTGTTCAATATGTTCTCAGTTGTTCGATGGATAGTACTGCAGCTGGTCCCCTAAACCGATTATTTACGCGTAACTTGCTAAAAAGGTGATTAATTTGTTCATGATGAAGCTCCACTGCTCCATGTAATAATAGGGCCTGGTATTGGAACATTCTTGACTTTGTCTATGCTAAATTGTTTTGGTGGCTATTAATATTGAGGCGGCTTACCCCTTTGCCTAAATGAGCTGATTATCGAACAAAAATATGCTAAATCGTTATACCACTAACTGCAGATGTACAATTCCACTAGTGGCGTTGTCACATAGGTGATATAATTTTTTGATCGCTAGTGGCTTGATATCGCTGTTAATAAGCTAATGGTGTATGAAATTGACCAATGCCTTTTGTAATTACTTTTCTTCGCTTCAATATACTGTTAGAGAACAGGTAAATATGAACCTCGTCCTTTTTTCATATATAATGCATTTAAGCATTATATTCCATCTATACCAGAGCTTTTCGTATATATTTCAAGCGTCTTCATTGCATGTGTTTGAAGAATGTTGGTTACTTACCTCAAATCCGATAATCGACCGATAGGTGTGAATGTGTCATGTCAAATCAAACTTATATGTAACACTGGCAAACACATGCCCCGCTGACATATTAATATGAGGTTGTAAACTGGGTAGTAAGACATTAGACAACACAAACGTCGAAAGCCTACAATTTTACGTATAAACAACACCGGAAATTACCACAGAATGCGCAACAGGCACACATCATGGCAATTTAATGACTAGGTGGTGGTCATGTACAGACATAAGCAAATTCTCGATGTTGTATGTATTATTTCGTCGATTAATTACTAGATTGTAAGCCGCATACTAGGCGGCTGATACGTTTAAAACGGTTTTTATCAACCCAAAACATACAATTCCCATATATCAATCCGCTGAGAGCATTCAGCTACTTTGAACCCCATATTGGGAAGTATTATTCAATTTATAACGTGATCGAGCCTGGAGTTGTACAGAAAAACAATGAAAAACCGGGCGCCACAGGTTAGTTGAGAGTATTTAACGATCACGGTTTTAAAAATTTTTGTGGTATACAATTCTATGATACCTTTAAGAACTAGTTATAGTAGGTACTAATAACAAAAGTGTTAGATCTTTATTCAAATACAATATAGCTTACCTAATAACAAAAGTGTTAGAATATCAAAAGTAAGGTAGACGCCTAAAGAAGGAAAGAAGAAGAAGGGTCCACGATATTCTAACACCGTCTTATATACTACCCAGTCTCAGATGTACGCGGTACGTGCTTTTTTTTTTTTTTTTTTTTTTTTTCACAAAT